>JALLAR010000270.1:0-18143 GCA_036939335.1 Conticribra guillardii
TGAGGGCACACGGTGCTGTTCGCGTCGCGCCAAATGCATTTCTCTGCTATGCGATCGAGAATTTTCTCCATCCAAACGCATGAAAGCCCGAAGCGAGTTTTGTCGTTCTCAACGCCGAAGCAAGTGACATCCTGGTGCAGCAACTGTACGCGGATAAGAAAACGACCGCGTCCAAATCCGAGTTCTCCGAACGTATCGTCGGACCTCAAATTGAGGATTTTCAATATTTTACATGCAAGCAATCCTCCAATCTCTCCACCGTGATTAGACGGTGTGCGAGCTTTGTTCGGATCATAGTTCGCATTTGCGGCATAAGACAGAAGATTGTCAACAGTTTTAGCCTTGAAGAGCATTGCACGATGATAGTAGATAATATTATTATTATTAGTGTTATTGATGTGTCGTTCGGAGGGGGGAGAGGATCGGGATAACATTTCGCAACGTCGCAATAAAATATCTTGTTTGGTCGCGCAGCAATGCCTGGTCGTTGATTATCAAATTCACGATTGTGAGGAATTTAAATTTAGAGTGACCTCACAATAACTACCCGTTATTTAGAGGTCATTATGTCCGACATCACGAATATTATGCCCAAGACTAATTAAATTAATATGTCTGACAATTTACACATTTAAATTCTTATGTTTTTAGATTTCATTTCGATTTTATCGAATAAGTATTACTGGCATATTTACGAGAGTATGTAATCCTTTAATATCAGAATTAAATAAAAAAAAAAAATTTCGAAAAAAACATTATCCTAATTTTCAGAATTAATTACCGCGCATCGGATATTATGACCTTCGTTCGGATAATTATTACCGCGAGCGGTCATCGAGAGCTTTCAGATGCAGAGTCTTCACAGGAAAAGGCAATCCGAGAGATGCTGGATGTTTTAATGATGCCTGTCCCTTTTGCCACCACAAATCATCACAATGGCATAGTACCATTTGTATCTGAGGCAGATGCTGACTTGGAATCGGATGATGGAAGCAACATGGACATGGACAATGAAGATGGTGCATTCCTGTCACGAGTATATACCATCGAAAAAGATGAAGACTTGCCGGATGATGGTTGCGATGCAACATTTATGGAAGAAGATGGAACATACAATGTGGATCATGTTTGGAGCTACAATGACTTGACAACAGAATTGGAGCAACCCAACAACATGTACAATGGTGTAGGGCCATGTTTCAAGAGAGGTGGGTGTCACAGAAAAAATGAGAAATGCTATGGATGCAGCAGCTATATAAGACTGTTCGGTCGCACCTGGATGAACTGGGATCAAATATTCAATATTAATGTATTAATAAGTATTTGTTCAAAAAAATCTCAGCTTTCCAAAAATGTAACATTCAAATATGCCTGTTTGGTCCGCCAAGGAGATATTTTTTGCCAAAATTCATGGTCCAGGTGTTGCAATCGTGGATCATGAGACAAAGTCCACTTAGATAGGCAGTACATTTATACATAGGAATAAAATAATATATGCGCACACAGAATTTTTGTCAAGAATCTTTTAGCGTGATTTGCGTGATTTACTAATTACGTCTGTCCGAATTCGAAAATCGGGTGCCTAGGTGTGCGGCCGAACAGTCTTATATGTCGAGGCATGGATTACAACTTCTTCAAGAGATTGACTGCAAATTCAAACCAATATGCGAGGTCCAAACTAGATGATCATAGAAGATTTCTTGGATATCTGTGAAGAAACATAACCATGGAAGAGATGATTTGTTTTTATGGAGTGTTATTGAAAATGAGTATCGACAATAGAAAATTGGGTGGATATAGGGTGTACTTCAAGACAAAGCCAACCATCTACTTCAGTGACGAATACGGTATGACGTTACAGTCCTATCCTGTATGGGCATCGAAGGTATTCTTGCTAGCAAGGTTTCAGCAGATTCGAGTGTCGTTTCATCCAGAAGTTGGTACTAGCAGAATGGGTGATAAAGTGCACCAACTTTCATATGCACTCAACTGCCTAAATAGCAGTTCTAAGAGAACTTTTGTTCCAGGTAGTACTGATCTGAGTTTTGACGAGGGAGGTGTCGCTTCCCGTTCGAAATACAATCATGTGCGTCAGTATAATAAGGACAAGCCGAATAAAAGGCGGGTTGATTTTTTCATGTTGTGTAACTCAACAAAGAAGAAGTACTTCATTCTACATGCGGACATCTACCAGGGGAAGAACGCTGCCAACATTGACATCCCATCATCGATTTGCCATCTTCCAACAACACAGAAGGCAGTGGTAAATGCTGTAATTAAAACCAACCTGTCCATGGACCCTGATGGAATGAGGTGCATTTTTATGGACAATAGGTATCAATGCGATGAACTTATATGATCTTGACAACGACCTTCTGTATATGCAGTGGAAGGATAACAAGGTGAGCTGAAAAACAAAATGGACTGGACGTATGACCTCGGTCCTTCGTCAAGGGCACAAATGAGTATGTGTCAATGCTCCTTCCCAAACTGCACTCTTGTATGCCATGTTGTCAAGAGTTCCCGTAACAAGTAACAAGCAAATGATTTTCAACTTGCCTTGGTTTGAGGGACTTAGTTGCTTCAAGATTGGGCACAGATTGCAAGAAGATGGAATGTTTACTTGCAAATCAGATGGTGGAACCAGACAGAATATGGGTGTCCACACATCACATCCTGTCTGGCGAAAACTTCGGGGTTCTTATGGAATGTCAAACAAGACAAGACAACGATGTGAGACAAATGGCACTTGTGACAACAGTGGGAGTTCAAGCAGCAGCTCTTCTTCGATTGACGACAGTTCTGATCTCGAATCGGATGAGGATGATGACTCTGATAACGAGAAAGAGATGGTTAACAAAAAAGTTTAAATGATGAAGTGAAGTAAAATATTTAGTAGTAGTTTTGGATGTTTCTTTCTTTCTCTATTTTATTTTATTAAATTGACTGTTACTCATATCAAGAGAGAATATTGAAATAATAAATCAACACACAAGTTTGTTCGTTGCTAGATGATAACATTAACTTGGTTTGTTAATAATTATTGTGGCCCATGTACTCCCCGTTGGGATCAGAATATTATGAGCCGATGATGTCCTTGATACAATCAGGGATAACTACTCGATTTCCCTTCCCGATGGAGCCGTGCTTGAAATGGACGTAGTACTGATATGCGGCCTTGCGCTTCGCGTTTGGGTGGGGGATCGCCTTCATGAACATCATTGGTTACCCCCACGAACATTCTTCCATACTGCACCGCCTCGCATGGGTTTCGGTTGCAGTGAGAGCATGGGGCGGACTGCCACCCGGAACGCGTCATGACAGCCATGGTTTGTGTATTGATTGCAGTGAAAAATTAGCGGGCGCATTTGATCAGATTTTATAGCCTCGTAAAAAAGATGTACTATTTTGGATATCTTTAAGGAAATATCAAATGTGGATATCTTCAAAAAAAACGTAAGAGATACACTTTTAAAGATGTTAAGAGGCTATCTCCCAACTCGAAAAAATGAGTTAAGTGGTGAAGATTGCCAATATTGGATATCTTTAAGAGTCTATCTCCCAACTCGAAAAAATGAGTTAAACGCTAAACAAGTGAGCATTATTTCAATATTTCATTTCTCTTTGCGTATCGTACGATGTCGTAGATCAAGAAGATAGAACAAAAAGGCAGGCAATTAATTCGTGATGTTAAGGAATATCGTAAGGAATTATGGTGAAATGAGAAATATTATATGAACACGAATTCATAGTATTTCGGTTGGGATGTAGTATGTAGCAACCAATACGAGGTCCATAAAGATGATGCAAGAGAAGATATGAATTTATTGAGAATTTATGTGATGCTGGATTAGCTGTTTACGTTTACATCATGTTGATTTTACTGTAGTATTTTTTCGTTGTATTCAGTCCTGAAGTCGGGTTTGGAAGCAATAGAAATAATAACCATGCATAACATGTATAAGATACTATTTACTACTCTCTAAACATCACGCTCAGTCCTACTTGTTGAATTGTTGTCATCACTTGACTTTTACTATTTCCCTACAATTTGGCATTGTGCTGTGGTGTGATCGCAACACGAGTAACAACAATGACATTCATAGAATGGCTCCATTGTTTCATTGTCCTTCAAGCAATCTGCAACGAAAAACTCCATGAATTCGTCGTCTGAGTTAAGCTTTTTATTCCTAAGGAGACACACTTCTTCAGGAACACTACCTTCGATATTAGTTCCTTCAATTCTAAGCCAATCTATAATGGGATAGAAATGAGGCAAATGAGAAATGAGCAAATTCATACATAATAAATCGAATAATCGGGATAGCTGAAAACTTACCCAATTCTTCACAAAGCCCTAACTCAGTTGGGAGTGTGCCCGAAAAGTCGTTATTACTAAACGTTAGCTGCTGAAGCCTTTTCAAGTTTCCGATTTCCTGGCTGATTGTACCAGAAAATGCATTACCTTGTAGGAAAAGAAACTTTAGCTTTGTGAGGTTGTAGAGCGAGTCTGGAATAATGCCGGTCATATTCCCGTTTCCCCATACAGAATATACAGATAGGCTGTCTGTTTTATATGAATGGTCAAAACAAATTATTTGCATCAGGGAAAAGCATGTAACATTGAAACCAAACAAAAGCAAAAAAGGCAGAGTTGGAACAATAAAATTACCTAATGATTTCATATTTCCAATGTCTTGTGGAAGTTCTCCTGTAATATAATTTTGTTCTAGCCACAGCTCCTGGAGCTTCTCCAACTTGGTAATTTCGTCTGGAATAAATCCCGAAAATGAATTAGTTCCTGCATTTAATTTGACTGAAAAAAGGTAGATAGAACAAATTTTAATGTGAGGTCGTCCACGAAACACATTTATTGATCCGTTTTCTGCCTGATCGTACCTAGCTGTTTCAGTTCCCCTATTTCTGAGGCTGAAGAAAATGATTTTGATAAAAACGACTGGTTAGCTTGAACTGAAATAAAAAGCAAGACCATGGTGTATGGTCTGTCGTGTGTCGTGAACGCATTCGGGTTGTAATTACACGTACCTATTTCTCCAGAAAAGTAGTTGTCGTTAACTGTGATTTCTTTGAGGTATTTTAGCTTTCCAATTTGAGTACCAAGGATTTCTCCTTCGAGGCCATAGTTAATGTCGTTCTCGGGATCACCTTTGGAATGCCCAATGCTAACCACATCACCATTACTTCGAGTGCAATTCCAATCATTCCAGTACTGATATCCAAGATCGAGCTTCGAAAGCGATGATGCTTCGAAGAGTTCATCAGGAACGAAGCCGCTCAATCCATTTTGAGATAGTTCGAGTTGTTGTAGATTAGACAAGGTTCCTATTTCAGAGGGAATTGTCTGCGCAAAAAGATAAATCGTACGTGTCTATAGATTTCGATATGGAGCAACTTTTAAGCATTGATAGTATGGGAAACAATACTGCACTCACCCCGTATAGGCAATTTCCACTAAAATCAAGAATCTGAAGGAACCGAAGCTTGCCAAGTTCTGGAGGTATTTCTCCTATCAAGTCGATGTCGGCTATTGGAAAAGATTATTCAAAATAAATTGAATTAGTAAGGGATGGTAAGCATCAAGAGTTAGCAACCAATGGAGTTTCGGTGTATACACTTACGCAATTCCACCCATCGAACAAGGCCATCGAAGCATGTTACCCCGTACCATTCGCATTCATCTGTGGCTGACAACCAAACATGATACTCCTCGGTCATATTATTGATATCTTTTACGAAGCATGAATCAGCAGTATCCTCTTTGTCTACCTCATCAGAGAGTGATAACGTATAATTACCGCAATTTTTCCATGCAAGAGAATCGAAAGAAAATGCTAGAAGAGCCAAAATGTACCTCTGTGACAAGTTGTCATCAAACACTTCAACCTCCATTGGATCTCTGTGTACAATCCAATCCAATGCCAAAAAGCGAGGATCTTGTTTTGTCATGTTTTGAAAAGTAGCATTTCGCTGAAGCACACGAGCCTCAATAAGTTCCCTGATTCCTGAGAAGTCGCGATCTGTAAGTGGTGGAGGGGTAGGAGCAAGTGTTGGAGTTGGTGTTTCAAACACTACTACGGGAAGAACTTTCTCCTTGGTTCGCTTGGTTGCATATACCACCCCGATGGCCGTTATTACGCATATAATTAAAAGCGCGAGAGCAGTATACACGCGGCATCTTCGATTCTTGTATAGAGGGGGCTTGGAGAAAGGATCATACTCAATTGCCGCGAATACTGGCCCATTGTCTACGTCGTCGTCGTCGTCGTAAATGGCTTTCGCCACTGCAAGCCCATCATTGGTAAATCCAGGAGTGTGTATTATACTGCCACCATCTACATGGGCTTGAAGTGATTCACTAGCATCTCCTTTTGTGGACTTGTCGTCTGGGACAAACGTTGATACACCCGGGAACCCAGTTTTAGTGGACTTATCGTCTGGAGCCACGGGTGCATTTGATTGGGAATCTTTATGATTGAACGATGATAATTCCCCTTGTTCTTCGTATTTTGATTTCCTCTCTTCGGGATTAGGCGCGATAGAACCTTTGTGATTGTGTGAACCTTGCATTTTCTTTTCTTTTTCGGATTTGCTGAAGGAAGAAAACATGCTTACAAATTGCGCACCAATCTTTGAAACTTTTGTCTCTTTTGCGTTGTCGGCAGATGATGCAACAAATTCGGGTGGCAATGGTTCATGATTGCTGTCATTGATCTCTAGAATGGTGTCCCTAAAATTTGCTGATTTCGATTTTTCTTTGGTGCAGTCGTCATTTTTACTGGCGATGTATTCCAAAGGCAGAGGTGCATCAATGCAAGAAAAATCGATCTCTGGACAAATCTCGTCATTCTGATTATGTTGCAGAGCAGATACTGGTCGCATATTGCTTTGGGTTTGTCCATCAATGCCTGTGAACCCCGGTGGCAATGGGTCATTTGTCCCAGATGAATCAACCTGGGGAAACTCATTAGATCTTTGATGGGTTGCTGGAAAAGATGGGGCTTGAGCTTGACTTTGTTTCTGTCCGTGGTTATGGCTATGGTGATGGGCGTGTCTCGGCTTGATTGGAGCATTGCTTCGTTGAGGGGCATCAGAAATTTGAACCACAGTCGTGATAGTGTCCAATCTACCATCTTGAAGAATCTTTTTATTCTCACTTTTGATGACACGAGTGCCGTCAGGAAGTACAGTTGATTGAGCTGCTGACTGCTGCTCATCAGATGGTTTTGGCGCGTCCAGTAATTCACTTAGCTCGTCAATTCTCTCAGTCGTCGTTGTTATCAAGGATGACCCATTGGGCCGAATTCTTCTCGTCTCTGTTCTGATTAAATGTGCGCCTTCTTGGTGATTTGATTTCGCAGAGACGGTATTGGCAACAGCGATGCTCTCTGTCTTGAGTTTGATGAGCAAACTTCCATCGGGAAGGTGCTTCTTCTTCTTGGATTTGATAACTTGGGTACCATCCGGGAGCACAACAACTTTCTTGGCTTCGTTTGGTTTTTTTGCTTTTGGGGCGTGTTGGGCGTGTTGGGCGTGTTGGGCCATCTGCTCCGGAGGCGTAGATTCTTCTTGATCAACATGTTGTGTGCCGACTGCGGCAGGGGCATCGGCGGACGCGTTCATTGTTGAAGCTGGTCTTGAAGGTCAAATTTTGTTGATGATTCTTTTTGTCTGAAATGATTTGTTATTCAGTTTGTGCAATGAGATGGTAGTCTTGCATATCGCTTGCTCATGATGCCTCATTTTGTAGCGTTCGGATCGAATCCAAGATGTGGGAAATCGTGTAGAAATATGCGTTCATTTTTATCTTCAGTATGGCTCTCTAATTGTTTACTATTCGTGCCCATCAGTGCCGGAATGATGATTAGGATGCGATTACGAAGAACCCGAAGGGTGATCTCAGTGACTCACGTAGGAACTAGTTCTTTCTTGATGTTGTCATGGTAACTTCCCGCCGAGACTGTCCATGGTGGGTATTGATGATGATGTTACATATCTTTTAATGGTGGCAATGGGTATGAATCATAGTTTTCCAATGCATGGTGCAAGAATGATAATGATGCAGTCAACTTTTGTACAATGAACCCTCTTTGTACTAATGAGTATTTTGTAACATCGTGTTTCCTGATTCCTAGCAACAACTATGTGGATGAGAGTGTAAGATTTTGCTCAAAATGAAGATCTTATGATGCCCTAACAAGCTAAATATTATAGTGTTTGTTATATGTTAGTATTGAATAACATGTGGTTGGTATTGTAAGATTCATATTGGTGCTGGTGAGTCACAGAACTTTGTGTTTGGATAGTATAATATTAATATGTTCTTTTGCTTTTGTTTGTCCTCCTCTGTTGTGATGTTGCTCATGGCATATCAGTGATAATATCACCATTCCTGGACTAAGACTAAGAATAATTGAATGAAGAATTATGTGTTGAGTGTATTTTGGTTGTACCAAATACTTTATGTCAGGAGCAAGTTGCTGAAGGCAGCAGGGTTAGAAATAAGTGCACTTGCCAATAAAAGTATAAGTAAACATTTTTTCTGCATTGCTGTAAGTATGCAATGTTTGAATTGGTAAGATATGTGTAAGTGCAGCAAGAACAGGAAATTGATTTGCTTGCAATTACTTTCAAATATGATGCACAATTAACATTTATAAAAATCAAGGCATCAAAACTCACTGTACTCGACACCAAAATAGTGTGAAATACTTGTGAAGAATAATGATATTTTTTATACTTAACATGGTGCTATTGATATCAATCTTAATTGTATTTTGACTCTCTCTATCAAAAATAACAAGGTACCTGTAGGGTTACTCTAGCAGACAAATGTGGTCTCTTCTTCTACTGAAGCTACAGGAATGAGACCGCCGTCAAAAATTTCAGCTGTGAGCTGAGTTCAGAACTGTGATGTGCCAGAGCCAGAGCTAGAACCGACCACCAAAACAATTATGTGTAGAACTAGTATTTTTATTGTGTGTCCAGGATACCCTCCCCTGATCCTGATATCTTGCATGTACCATTCGCTAATTACACTCAATGTAGGAACATTCCAGATTCATCATCAGCTTGCCAAGGGGATCATTTTAAGCATATAAAACCATAACAAGAACCCAGCATATAGGTGAAGAGAACACATAACCAGGGTGTTTTATGCTAGGGTAACCCTAAAGTTATCCAATACTGGTAAAGTGCATCATGATATCTTAAGTAAAATGGTCTAAAACTGTTTTGACCTTGCTTGGTAAGGAATTTCATAAGTAAGCCTAAGTATAAGTAAACGTAAGTTAGTCAAGAATAGCTTAGTACTTACACTTAACATAAGAGTATGTATTTCTAACCCTGTCTGAAGGGTTTGTTGCATAAGTAGTAGACCCCAATATTCTTTCACTCTAAGTTTTGGAGTGCATTCCTGAAAATAGCCAGAAGGTCTCTCCAGCATTGATGAATATATTTTGATAAAGTGATCATGCTTTACTTGCTGGCGCTGTGTGCTGTGTTATCAATAAAAACCAAATGAAGCATTGGTTGCAAATTCTCTGGAAGTAGACATTCCAAAATCCAACTATATTTGGTGCATATCTGTTTGTTTTCTAGACTGCATGGTGTAAAAATTGTGTAGATATTAGTGCAATGAATCACCAAGCATTGAAAAAAATGTGTGCACAGTGTTATGCAGATATCTCAGCACAGGTTGAGCAAAAACTGCTGTCAATGGTGCAGGAAAGTGTAACCCCTTGACCATATGATGGTTGCCAAAACCCAAAACAATACTTCCTTCACATGTACATCATGTGATATATTCAAGATGTTTATTTTTCTGCCATGCAAAAATTGATAGTCAGAACTGTTCATTGGTCAAACAATTCCTCAATCCAGGACCAGAACCAATTTTAACCCACCAAGTGCCCCACACCATGAAGCAATATCTCTATTTGAAATGACTCAGAAGCAAATGGTTACATTGATTTAATTGTGGAAACTTGCTTCCCAATAAGTCTTGCTGTGTTCCCTGATGAGCAGAAACAAACCACATTTCATCATCACACAAACCCACATCTACGCAAACCAATATCACATGCTGCAACAGGCTGCAACACAAGATTTCATTGAGAAGCACTAATTGCATGTCTACTATTTCTTATTACTGGGAACCTACCAATACCAGATGATGAAAGGGCTTGTCAAATAAATGATGCATAAATACTTTGTTAAGGCAAAAATATCTATTTCCCCTGATAGTAGAGTCTGCAAACTTGCATCCTTTCTTGTCTGTGTATCAGAATAATGCTAACAACATGACATACTTCTTGTCAACAGTACCAATGCTGAGTGAATACATACAGCATGACCTCTTTGATAAATAAATAAAAAGCACGTCCTCTTCTCTACCCAAACCCCAAACAGAACATTGGTCTGCAAGTCAGTGATAATTGATAATGATAGTTGTGTCTGTTCCAGTTGAAACCTTAGCTCTTAGTACTAGTAATGACTCATGTCCCAGGATGAGTCCTAAACCTGTCCCAGACGAATCTGAAATTATGGCATCAGTTTTTGTGGACAGGGACAAAAACTACTTGGTTCATTCATGAGCACCCTTCCTGCTATAATCAAGTTGGGAGCATTGAACATGCAACTCAGACAAATGCAGCACCATACATCATACAAGTAAATAGAAAAGTGTAGTTGACTCTTTTTATGTCCCAGAACTTGAGATGACAATTGTGTGAAAAAAGGTTGTCCATAGGCATTTGTCCCTGGACCAAAATTAAGTGATTATGTGCCACTATTATTGCATACTCCATATGTCAAATGAAATTAATGATGGAGATGGAGTATATGCTGTCAAGAAATATCCCATTCTTGCAACAGATCCCCTATTAGCACAGTTTTCTTTCTTGGTGTGTATAACCAGGGTGTTGTGTGGTTTAGGGATAACATGCATATTGTTACTGTCCCCATATCATGTAGTTTGGTCCTGAAAGAAGGCAAATATGTTGTCCTCATCTTGGAGTAAATTCCCAGTAAATTTTCTCCAGTCCTTGTTTCATTGCAACAAATACTGTCACAAAACAGAAAACTTAGATTTGAGGATATGATGCTTATTTGACAGACACTCTATCAAAGTGCCATTCAGGAAAATCATATCATAGGTCCCTCCTTTCATATCTCCCAATCCAATTCCAATATGGTCATTGTTGATGCACATCTAGAGGTTGATCTCTTATCCTCATGGTGATGGTGTGTTACTACGGTGAGGAGGAACAATATTTTCTTTTGTATTACCATAGAGAACTTCATCCATTGTATCACTTGAATAATAATAAATTGTTTGATCATTTGGGACAAAAGCCAGTCTTGACAATCATCAACAAAGTAGATCTTAGTTCTTGCCATCATTCCAATTATTCAAGCTTGTGTCATTGTGCCACTTTCTAGGAACATTGACATGGGTTTCAGTTTGGCTCCTCCTAGAGATAGAGATATATCTGGGTCTGGGTTGTCCACTTACACCAAGCTGAGTATCTTTCAACTTGAAGCACCTGTCACCTGTCAAGATCAACATGCTGTTGGTATCATGATATGGTTCATGACACGGGATCACCAACATAGCAGATAAAAAATATAATGCAAATGCTCCAAACCATGATCATGTCTCAAGCTGGTGGGCTTTGGCTATTTGTCAGGGCCAGAGAGATATGGGCCATAGATCATATGTTGCAGGGCAACCTAGTTTAAAACCTAGGCCGACCCATGATCATACTTCTGATAATTCATTATCATATCATAATATATAGGGGTAATTCTTACTTTTCAGTGTTGATGGTTCAAAAATAATCATTCTTTTCAATGTTGTGCTGCTCATCCCGATCATCTAGATCTTTGTTGTTCAATAAGTGTGCACTTAACTGTAACTTCTCAAAGGTGCTTCCTCTTGAAAGTTAAATCACATTGAGATAACTGACATGACATTGTGACAGCTGACTGATTTTGGGTCAGGCACAATACACATGAAAATCCTGTGACCAATGCATGAAAAATTAACACATTCATCTGACTTGAGGCCTCTGTTCCACTACCAACCATAGGAAACATTGTATCAGGTCATGGTGGACAAGTTCCCAGCATTGTCACACGTGATTCCTCTTGAAACTTAAATCACATTGAGATAACTGATATGATTTTGGATTAGACATAATGCACATGAAAATCCTGTGACAAACACACAAAAAACTAAGGTTCTCATCTGATATGAGGCCTCAGCCATGGAAGATGGAAGACACGTGCACAACTTAACTTCATGTGATTCATCTTGATAATCACATTGAGACAACTGACATGATTTTGGCCAGGCATAATGCACATGAAGTTCTTGTGACAATAGATTGAAAATCAAAGCTCCTATCTGATCTGAGGTCCCAGTTGCCAGTTGGCTTGAAACATTGTCTGAGGCCATATTAGAAATGTGCCCATCATTGTCACATGTCATTCCTCTTACTAGTACTACTTAAACTGCATTGAGATAACAGACTGTTGGTCAAGTGCATACAATACCTGTGACCAAAGTGCAAAAAAACAATGATGTCAAATGTTTTGAGGCCTCAGTGTCAATACCAAATACAGGGAACTTTGTATCATGTCATATTAGAAACTGATTTTGGTCTGGCGCACAAAAATCATGTGACCAAAGCATGAAAAATCAAAGCATTCATCTGATATGAGGCCACATAGTCAATACAAAATACAGAAAACATTATATCAAGACCAGACCATGGGGTATACATATGCCCAATATTTTTTATGAGCTTCCTCTTGAAACTTAAATAACATATAAATAACTGACATGATTTTGGGTCAGGCACACAAAAATTCTCATTCATCTGACATCTAATGCATCAGATTCACTAGTACCAAACATAAAGGAAGCACATTGTATCATGTCATGGTATACATCATGTGTCCAACTTTATTTCATGGGCTTCATCTTGAAACTTAAATCACATTGACTCTATGAATTAAACTGATATAGATGTTTCAATTACATTTATAGAAGTAGTGTATACTTTTGTTTGGATTTCTCCCTCGAAATTATTTCGGAAAAATTAAGAGACTCTAGACGTACTATTAAGGGTAGTTAGTGTAGTAGTATATCTAGAGAAGTGTTACTAGGGTTAGACTACGTAGTAGGTACTACAGGTATCTCACACCCTCCCACACTTGATATATTGGAGAATCCAATATATTAAGTGGAGAAAGAAAGAGATCTGTAGAACAGAAGGCTAATCATAGTATGGTACAAATCCAAATGATGGTGGTACATGTAAAAACAGGAAGACCCAGTGTGAAAAGTTTGATTGGATCAAAAGAAAAGAGTCTCCCAAAGGAAAAATTACAATCATGTCAAATGATAACTCATTTTCAAAATTCAATAATAAGTCCATATCCAAAAGTAAATTGTAAATTCAAAAAAAGGAATATTCCATCCCAGAATAGAACAATTCACACTCCAAAAGAAGTAACCATCAGCCAAAAAGAAAAGAAAAGGAAAAATAAATCCTAATATGTTTCCTCTGCACAAAAATGGGTTGTTATATGTGATTCCATCCCTCCCAGAGAGTAAAGATTTGGGAGAAAGAGAAGTAGGAATGTTGTTGTGTGTCGGGGTAGATGGGGTGGTGGAGGTGTGGTGTAGTGTAGTGGAGTCTGAGCGGCCTTGACAAGGAGAGGTGCAAGAGCAGCAAGAGTAGTATCTGGGGTGGTGGTAAGGGTGGTTATGAGGGAGTTAAGTAGATTGGAGACTGTAGCAAGTTGTTGTGTTGCTGCCGCCAACTGGTGTGATGTTTGTTGGAGTGCTGATTCAATGGCAATAAGTTTGGTGGTAGGAGGATTTGCGGGGTTAGGGAGTGGGATGAATGGTGGTGGGGCAGCATTATAAGTTTTGCAGTGCTGACAACGTGGTTGTTTCTGGTAGAGGAGCGAGTGCCCGATCGCGAAATGGATGAGTAGGTGCATACAATGGTTGGTGAGTTTGATGGTGGAGACATCATGTGTGTTGTGTTGCAGGTGTTGGTGTTTTAGTAGGCAGAAGCTGATTGGCAGATCTGACTGAGCCAATGTTTCCGTGCAGATTGTTCCTTAAAATACTGCCAAAGAACAAATTGTTGCCAACAACAGAAAATAGTGTTAGCGGCAGCACGTTGAGCATTGAGCAGATTGTTGATTAAACTAGCAAGTGAGGACGAATTGGCGATGCCAGCAAAAAAATGTCGTTGCCGCAGCCAAGCAACGAGCATGTTGTACATTGCATGTGAAGGCAAGGGAGACAGTGACGTTGTCCTTGGTGATGTGAGCCAGGCAAAGGTGGACATCGTTGGCAGGTGTTCACTTGAAATTTTGTAAAAGTTTCAACCAATATGTGATGACAGCATACACCCGGCCATAATTGGAGACATTGGTGACGTTTGCTTGCATGATGAAGTGCGTAGGTGGTCTACCAACATGATCATGCATGCTATGTTGCTTGGTGGTGAGTATGTTATGGGTCATGTGATGGGGTCGTAAAGGTGCCCAGAGATGGTGTGTAAGGTGGTATGGAAGGCAGGAGGATGTAATGTCAGTGGCGTGGCGATTATGAATAATGCACGTAGTAGTGTCAGCAAGCATGATAAGCCAATTGGTGATTGCGGCAGCCAAGGTGGTATCACTCTTGTTGATGAGGGACTGCGTGGTGTACGAGTGCTCGTAGTAGGGCTCCAGGAGAGAGGTGGATGCCGTGGTATACAGTGGTGGTGGTTGTGATGATGTTTGTACTGTTGAGGGTGGTGTGGTATTCAATGGTGAAGGTGGGGTCTTTGGTAGTGACAGGACCCGTTAAATTGTTGTTGCGTGTGGTGGTGCTGTGGTCGTAGTGCTGATAAAGGTAGTGTTGCTGTTGGTGGTGGTGGGGGCCATGGTATTGAAGGAGCCGATGGTTGTGGGACTGGTGGAGGAGGCTTGTGGTTTGGTTGTGCGTCCGTAGTTGGTAGTGTGGCATTGGTTGTTGGCAAGACTGGCGTCGGAGATGGAGATATGTAAGCGTCCTCCATTGCCTGGCTGACGCAATTGTAGAATGATTGCATTCGGGCGGGGAGGTGAAGGTAATGTTTGATTGCAAGATCATACACCGCTTGAGCAAGGAGGTGTTGTTTGGGTGGGATATGCGGTTGTTTGTATATTGTGATGCATATGGTAGTGGCGGCAACAGCAATCATGAGAGCACGGCCATCTATGGTAGTGTTGGCAATGTGTGATTGAATCGCGACCAAAATTTTGGAGGCCAGTGAGCGGGATACTACTTTGTTGTCGTCAGAAAGAGCAGCCAGGTCGGTGATGTGGCAAATGAAGTCAGGGGGCCAGTCACACAAATCAGTCCAAGCCAGGACAAAATATGCAAAAGCCCCCAGGTGGGGGGATCTGAAACTATAATATGGGATTAGATCATCCATATCATTATCATGCAACATGGTGGTAATGGCACCCGCTTCTCCCGGAGATAGGTGGAGAAGTGGGAAGCAAAGGAGGGTGGACGGTGTTGATTGGTGTGGGTACTACGGAGATAATAGGTTCAGTGACATCATACGATTGCTCAGGGCACGTTGAAAGCAAGAGGGGAATTTGAGTGAGACACAACAATCAAACACAGTTAGGAAGTCAAGATTGCAGGACTTCCGAAAGAATTGATATGGGCAGAAGGGTGGGCTGGAGAGAGAGGAGCCGGCCGTTGTTGTAGTCGGCAAAGTCAAGGACGAGGATCTTTTCACCAAAAAAATGGGAAAATCCTTCAAGTCCGAAAGGTGATCACAAACAATAAATAAAGTGATTACCGTAATATGTATAAAATTGTTTTTGAACGTTGAGAATATCTCAACGACGCGACTCAACCGACAATGGTGATGGGAGTAATGGTTTTGATGTCTGGCAGTTCAAAATGGTCTCCCCTCCACCTGGTTGTGAGGAGTAAATATTGGGTGCACCGAAAGCATTAATAGGCCATAACCTAAGAGACTCTAGACATACTATACTAAGGTTAGTTAGTGTAGTAGAATATATAGAGAAGTGTTACTAGGGTTAGACTACATAGTAGGTACTACAGGTATCTTGCAAAGAGCCTGGATGTCATCGTCGGCATTAGTTTCATTGTTTTTGTTATGGCTCCTGCTCCAGATCCCCACCTACCTATCCCTGGCAAAGATGGCTGTGTGCCATCTACACAGGAATCAGTAGCGACAGATTCCACTGAACCCACACCAGCGTTCTCATGTGGCCACAATGATGATCCGAACACCACATTGAGTGGGAAGAAAGGGAAATCACAACAGTCCCCACAACTTGACCTACCTTCACCATCAGTGTATCGACCACACTCATAGACAAGTCCGCAAGCCTTGCTGCAACTGTTCAAGCACGGGCAAATGTTTAGAGGAAGAGAACCTTGAATGCCACAAGGCAGGATGGCTCTGAGTCTGAGTGGACTGCGACCTGCAAGATGAGTGATGAGAGGTGCTGCAATCTTGCCGGCCACATCTGTGCCCCCAAATCACGCCCTACTTCAACAAAACTGTGAACAATTCCAGAAAATTGACTTCGAACTACTATGTGGGAGAAGGCAGGCATGCCACAAGCCCCATTGTCTACCGCCAGTGCTACACATGCTACCAGCACTCCCGGCAAACATGACGGCCAAACATCCTCACCTCCGCATGGACATCCCATCACTCAATCACCTGCTACTATCAAGGTGAGTAGCATCTCCACTCCACCCAGAGAGCTGAGAGTTGGGAATACTGTGGAGGGCAGTGCAACAGCAACAGCAACGGAGGCAGCAGAGACAAGCGAGAATAGAACACAACAATCAAACCTGGTGGAGACGATAGAGATGGTTGTTGAGGTGGATGACACTGTTGTCAAATAATTTGCCCTGATGTCAAGAGAAGAGGGAATCAGTTAATGCAGTCATCATTTCTAAACTTCACTTCCAAGAATTCACCATGATGGGATTTGACATACCTATCCTATGCTAGTATATAAATGATAAATGATGTATTTCAAAGAATGTGTGAACATTGATTTCCCATCATCATATTATGCTGCATATATTGTATCACTCAGACTCAGACAAAAAACCCTAGTATATCATCATACTAAAAATGAATAGTGTCCTACCCTCAGCCTCAGCATGAAGGAATCAACATTCCAACTTAAGTCAATGAAATCAGTCATATAACAATAGATATCAACATAATGTGGAACTTTGAATGTGATGGATGCATTGTTTTCCTATTACCAGGTCACTACTCAAAGGTCCCAGGGATTTGAATCTCAAATATCCAAAAATAGATTCCACTCTAACCATCTGAAGTAGTACTAGTTATATTATTAATACCAACCACATACACATGCTCACACAGTTTCTTTTTAGTATATAAATATAAACACTGATATCTTGACCAAAATGAGTTAGTTCAAGGGCTGGTCTGGGGAACCTTTTTCTATACCAGAGCTTAGATTGGGCAATTTTTGACCTACATGGACCTAGACCTAGATTAGGTCATCCTACCTTGAGTGAAATATATGCTGGCCTAACCTTGCTGGCATGGCCTAGCTTTTTGAATTGACTAATTCTAGGTCAAACCTATTTACAAGTCAGTCCATAGTCCATACAGTGAGCCAGATATTTGTGAAATACGACACTAGCACTCATAAAACCATATACTCCTCTTGACACCAGGGTTCCCCCTTGTCCCTCATCGTTTCCAATTTCTGGGTCAAATTAAATTCACACTTTTTCCTTCACCGGGGAAAATAGGGTGAAGGTGATGATTATTTGGGGTAAATGTAGGGTTACCCTATCACGTAATTACGTTCTCTTCTTGTACCGGTCGTACGAAAGAACTAAAAACACCATCAAACTCTGCTCTCACAAGTAGTTTAATACTTGTAGAAGTTATTAGGAGTATATTATTATTGCAAGACATTTCTTTGAATGATGAAAACGTCGCGACTTTAAAATAGTAAATATGTTTTGGCGAAAATATTATTTACGAATGTAATTATTGATGTTTGAAAAATGAATCGAAACAAAA
>JALLAR010000271.1:0-18137 GCA_036939335.1 Conticribra guillardii
CCATATTATTTTATCTGACTGCCAAGCCAAAACAGAAGAATATTGTGGAGTACTTCATTTGATCAACAAAACATGCCACCCATCTCCTAGGTATTACTGTTACAGAGAACATTCAATTCTAGAAACTCATTGGTGTTTATGAATTATGAAATATGTCACTATACTTGTTGATAGTAGTAATAATATTTATTTTAAGTAATATCACGGGTATTAAATTCTCATCTGATAAAACACTACTAATCAAATAATATTATTAGTATTAATATCCATACTCATTCTAATTATTTTATTTCTACTTTTGATAAAAAAATATTATTAGTATTTCTTATGAAAGGGGAAACAATGTGAATGCCAAAAAGTAGTACTGTGGGCATTCAAACTCCTCTTCTGCTCACATCACTGATTCATACATACGCGTGTACACGCTCGAAGTCAAAAGGTTGAGGTATACACATACAAAATGACGAAAACGATACACGTGCCAATACGCATAGTTATTACAGATATCTACATATACAAAAGTGGGGCCATGGAACGACTCAACTGGGGCCATACAATGTCTGATGCTTCATGTTGTTATTTATTATTTTTTGCTTGTGCTCGTGCTGTGGATTTCTATGAGCAGTTCCCGGTACAAAATAGCACAAACTCCATAAAAATTATGTGCTGTACCTACTTTTAATCTACATTTTTTTTTCAATTACACACCAAACGAAAGGTGTACCATTGCCCCAAGCTATAAAATCCAATAATGAGTGTTAGAATTCACTAAAAAGATGTCCCTCTATCCAAATATATGGACTAGTCGGACATCAACGTTTTAGAGAGAGTAAGTTGTAGCTTATATTTTATAATTTGGGGCAAAAAAAGATTCTTGCAAGCTAGCAAATTTAACTAGCAAGAACGATGGACAGACGTTTTTAGTTTTAGACGACTACGTAGAAGTACTGTCCACTCAGGATGGAAACCCATCACTAGCGAGGTGTACGCACTACAATTCCAAACTATAGTTTTAAAGCAAATCATGATAGATACATACCTAAAGTATGTTTTGTAAATGTTGATAACCAATGCATTATAAAGTTCAAAAATGGAAATTCTTCAGATAATATGCTGTACGAGCAAGGTCTCATTATTTATCGCCACAACCATAACGCTAACCATTTATATTCAGCATAAAAATGGATGCTATCTGGTGCATCAGTTTCTACCCACAACCATACCACAAGCACAAGTATTGCATCCACATTGGACCATCCACTCTGCACAAGCACAATGGTTTTCTTCATTGCTACTCTACTCAAATTTGTTCATTAAGAATGCACTCATTAGAAAAACACGAGATCTCACTCTCTCTGTCTCTGTATCTGGTGCATCCAACTCTGATTCTGATGCTCCAAATCCAATAAATTACCCCACATGGACCTCTCTGGACCTGGTTTGTTAAAACTAAAAACTAACACAATCACCAAAACAAACACACAAATAGAGACCTCACTCTTCCTTGAAATTGCAAGACTTTTTCCTTATCATTACAAGGAGCAAATACTATATCATTTGCAACATATTCATTTACTTTTGGCTGACGGCTGAATTCAATTCAAACATGATGTTTCCACAAACAAAATCAAGACTAGTATTGTATCTACTTGATGTCCTTCGCTTTTTTAGATGGGCGATGGGCGATGGGGGATCGATGGGCGATGGATCCCAAACCTCTCTATCTAAATAATCATATTGGACGACATAATAATCATAAACGGATCAGGCAGGCGGAAACGACGTCGATCGGGCGACCATGATGCGGCCACTTCACTGGATAACCCTCCTCTCACTAGCATGCTGGAAAGGAGTTCATTGTTGGTCTGTCTCATCTCTCCTTTCCGAAAGTGACAGCAGCAATGATGAAAATGGTCACGGTGTTGACACCAACCCCGACGACAAAGATAAAACCGACCGGACACTCTCCTACTTTCAACAGCAGTTTACACATTCCATCGCAAATGACCAACCCGTCAGCTCTCGTGGGCGGCGTGACGTAGAAGCCTCCGTGAAGGCGCATTCGTGGCCTAGTACAATATTCTCACCACTTTGTGAAGCATGGGCGTACTTAGAAGCGGGCATTTCAATTGGGAAAGAAAAATCATCGTCGTCACAAAAACCAGAGAGCAATGTCGTAGATTCATTGCCGTGGAAGTATTTGGATACGTTGGTGGAGCGAGGAGGCATTCCTTCGCTAGATGATTGGGTCGCCCAATCGAGCAATTTCAATGGCGACACACAAACATGGACCTTTCAAAACTCGACAACCTTGGCATTGGGAGCCGTTTCTGATGCCATGAAATTTGCTGTCAAATCCGAGGACTCATTACCATCATCATCACAATCCATGTTAGATGAAACTTTGCTCCCTTTCGCACTATCTCTTCGCGCACATATTCCTCATTGTGAAATGCATCGTTCCTTGGCACGTGATGCAGCCGTAGCATTTGGTCTATACAATGTCACGTCGATGAATGTGGATGGAAAATTGTTGTCAGCAGCAACACCAATTCCAGCAGCATTTTGCATTTTATCTCGTGTCAAATCGAATACTATTTTGGGCACACATGTTATTGTGGATGCTTCCTTGTTGCAACCTGCGGTAGATGCACTAGAATCTACGGAGACATCAATGCACAATATGGACGATGATAGTTCTACTTTGTTAATGCCATTGCCACATGAGAATTTTCATCCAAACTCTATTCGTCGAGATGCAGATGCGAAAAGCTCTCAGGAGCCAGAACACGACAATGTAGCTATTCTTTATGGTCAAGTTGGAACCAGTGCGTTTGCTTCACTTTATCAAGCACTGAAAAAGACTGGAATCAAATTTGTAGTTCGGCACATGGGATACATTCCTTATGAAGAAGAGATCATAGCAATAACCACTAATGGTGCAACAAAAAATGATGCTATGACTCCACGAGCTATCCCGACTGTATTGCAAGGCTACGGAGTCCGCCTTGATATTCGCAATGTTGAGTACAAAGCCTTTGACGATGGACCAAACGACAAAAGCAAAGATGGAGACACTAATGTGGATTGGACTGATGCAAGTCATCATCCAGATCATCCTGCTCGAAATGAATACTTGGCAGGAGTAAATCTCCAAACTATACTCGGAAGATTCAGTGATACCGACGAAACTCCTCTGCCATCTGATCTCCAGGCCCTTCAAACGGCGTTGCTTCAATCTCATTCGACTCAACTTCGATCCGATTCCATCGTCCCACCAGCATGGAAACGGCGCTCGCTTTCGTTGCAAGCGGCAGCCATGATTTCTTCTTCTTCTGATCCTTTAGAAACATTGAAAGGAATATCACAAAATTTGCCATCGGTGGCTCATTCGCTTTCGAATGTGAACGTTCCTGAATCATTTGAAGATTTGGCAAGAGATGCAACTGAATTGGCAGCCAGAGTTGGCGCAGTTTCACATGGGTGGGGTGATGCCGCATTCGGTTTGTACATAAATAGTCGGGCAGTGGATGTGGAGCGTCCTTCATTCAATGTGTTTTATTTGCTGGATATATTGAGAGAAGAAGATAAGATCTTGCGTGGGTTAGAGGAAAAGATTAGACCAATGTTGACGAGAACTGCCATGTTGCTGGGGCGAAAAGAAAGCGAAAGTTCAGATGTTGGGTGGGCAGCACTTCAGGCGGTTAAGAAAGTGATGGACATGGGGGCAGAGAAACTGGTGCAAATGGGGAAAAAGAGTGCGTTTGACGAAGAAGGCTTGGTCAGGAAGGAATTACAAGATGATCAAACAGAAGATGACGACGATTATGATGGTGATGATGACGACGAGATTTCAGCAAAATATAGGATCGATGTTGGTAGAGGGGGCAAAAACGCAATCATGTACTTAAACGATATCGAAAAAGATCCTGAATATAGATCTTGGCCAACGTCCTTGCAACAAATGTTTTACAGTGCCCAGTTTGGTGGGGCTCCTACAATTCGCCGCAACCTGTTCACTTTGCTTATTGTTATTGACCCTGCATCTAGTAGCCCGCAACCAGCAATGGACATGGTGGCGCAATTGCTGAACAGTCAGTTCCCATTGAGACTGGGAGTGTTGATAGTCAACAACGAAGACGTAACGAATAAATCGGTGTCAGCAACCGCAGAGTGGAATGAAGGGAACCGTCCTTTCCATGCCAGGGATGCCTTTCTACTATTGCAATACATCACACAAACATATGGTGGCATGGCTGCAATATCGTGTTTACTCCGAGTGACGAGTGAATTGCAAGATGTAGACGACACTCTCTCAGTAGGGGACTATGTTGGCATGCATGTTTCGCTCCTTGCTGCGATGAGATTGATTAATGGAGGGAACGAAAATCAAGTTCAAAACGAAATAGAATTTATTCTAAAGACAAATAGGGAAAGCAGTGACGAAAGCCCCAAGAAGAATGCTATCACATATGAGAATGCAGTCCTTTTTGCGGTTGATAAACTGATCCGTCCCGGGATGAGCTTTATAAACGGAATTCCGTTGCCTGATAGTAGTTCTGATTTGAGATCATTTGGAATGAGCGTGAATGAAATTCTACAATACGAACAACGCCACATAATGGAGCTTGCGATGAAGGGTATTATTACTGATACAGCGTAAGTTGTTCTGTTCCATGTTTTATGCTATTTCTTTCAGTTTTGGATTAAACAAAAATATTTTATTCACTGCATCATTTTTTATCCCAACAGTCCCAGATCTGTTTACGCAAGCCTTCTTTCGGGAGATCATTTGTTTAAGCAGTATCATCCACTGCTACTGCAGTCAGCGGGTGAATATTTGGCTGTTGCTCCGGATTCAGACGAGCTCTCACTTCTACTTCCTGACAACGAGTCTCCTGGTTACAATAACCTTGATGCACTTTTTGTGATTGAAGGAGTCTTCGATTTAAGCGATCCGGTTGGAATTCAGGCGGCATTAACTTTCCTTGAAGTAGTTAGTTCGCCACCAGATACTTGGCATGATACGAAGGCGGTCTCGATAGCATTTCGGATTACTTCCTTTGGGTTGCCTACTACGCAGTCGTCGCATGCACTGTCAAATCTGTTTTGCGTTGCGTCACGTTTTGATGCTGCGGATCTGAAAAAAGTGACAGCTGCATTACATGCATCAACTGCGGACGGAAGTGCTGTAGATATCAGCAGTGAAATTGGAGCAATCGCAGATTTGAGTGCCGATGTGCGGGAACAGATGATTCAGGCTGCCAAGCATGAACCACTGTGTTCTCCTGCCATTGCCCGAAATGCAAAATTTTCCGCTGTCGAAGAAAAGATTTTTTACACTGCCAATGGCCGCGTGTATGCCAATGGCAACACACCAATGAGCATAGGAGACATGAAAATGCTGATCAATCTGGAGATGGATAGAACAAACGCGATGACAAAACTATTGCTCCCTCACCTTTTGCCATTGCCATCTGAAAGTGGAAATGGGACCATCAAATCAGAAGGACAGCTTATTCACAACGCAATTGGTAAATTAACAGCTATCCTAAATGAGATCTTTGCATCATCGCCGTCTTCTTCAAAAGCGAAGAACCCATCAGCTGAAATTGAACATGCTTTTTCATCTTCCCACGGCGAGGGCGCCACAAACCCTCTTTACTTTTCCTGGAACAATGACTCTTCCAGTGGAAATCTTCAAGTAAGTACACCATTTCCTTTCGCGTATTTCAGTTTATTCAATGATTCTAATCCTTCCCCCTTCCAACTTCCCCAGGTTGAGGTATCAGTTATTCTCGACCCACTTACAGAACCAACACAGCGAGTTGCACCTTTACTTCTTGCCATTCGTGACTTCTTGAAGCTCCCCTTGCGAGTCATCTTTGCTCCTCGTGTAACAGTAGAAAATGATCTACCTTTATCATCATACTACAGATTTGTTGCAGATCCGCTTGCTGTACCTGATTCAAATCCACCAATTGCTCTGTTTCAAAACTTACCCACCAATCACCTCTTAACTCTTCGAGTACGTTCATTACTTTACATACATTTTACTTTGCTCAATCTTTCCCTTTGCTCAAACTAACCAATCTCGGCTTATTATTAATGACAACTTAGATGGACGTTCCAGAGCCCTGGGATACACAGCAAGCGTATGGTGTCCAGGACTCTGATAATCTCCGATGCGATGCGCGGTACGGATGCGGAGATGATGGCTATTTATTGGCGAACAAAAAGTCTACAGACGAAAGTTATATGCCCGTACAAAGCTCAGTCGAGCTAGCCCGAATTGAGTTCGGTCTGAAAGGGTTGTTATTTTTCGGGCAATGCTATGATGTATCCAAAAATTCACCTCCAAATGGACTGCAGTTGACATTAGATAGATCAAAATTGCGCACAACTTTGGATTCCGTTTCAGTCTCTGAAATATCTATCGAGTCAGACGGATCAATTACACAAACGCAATCTTCGGATGCAAAGCATTTCATGCCATCAAAAGAACACGCAGACACTCTCGTGATGAAAACTGTTGGATATTGGCAACTACGCGCGAACCCTGGTGTATGGAACTTACGTATTGCTGACATGTCACGTGGCGCAGAAATCTATCACATGGTAGATGGTTCCGTATCATCATCTGGAAAGGCAGTAGTTGCGAAAAACTCTGACGAACGCATATCTAAGACGCTTGTTATGAAAGATTTCTCTAATCATGGCCAGCTTCTTCTAGTAAAGCGAAGGCAGGGGTTTGAAGATGCAGAGCTATTTCGAGATCAAGTCGATCTTGGAGAGCCAGCAAAGGAAGACGAGGTTGTCCACGTATTTTCGCTTGCAACAGGTCACGCATATGAGCGTTTGCTCAAAATTATGATGTTGTCTGTGACAAAGCGCACGAAGTCACCAGTCAAATTTTGGCTTTTTGAAAATTTTCTCTCACCTAGCTTTAAGAGTTCGGCTAAGTATATGGCTGCGCAGATTGGTTGCGAGGTGGAATTTGTGACATACAAGGTACGCCAAAAGCAGATCGCAAGTCTCAGATAGTGCATAGTGAATGCCATTGTCAAAAACTTACTTTTTTGCACTTTCTTTGCTGTTGCTTATTTTTAGTGGCCAGAGTGGTTACGCGGTCAAAGTGAAAAACAACGACTGATTTGGGGGTATAAAATCCTCTTTCTTGATGTCTTATTCCCGCTAGACGTGAAGAAAATCATTTATGTAGACGCGGATCAAGTCGTCCGAGGAGATATGACTGAGCTGTGGAACCTTGATTTGGAAGGGGCTCCGTACGGTTACACCCCGTTCTGTGATTCACGGGAGGAAACATTAGGCTACCAGGTGCGTTGAAAGTTTACTCGATTCATAGATGCAATTTGGAAGTGTTTGATATGCCTCTATAACTGATTTATTCACATTTTGCTCGTCCGTCAAATAGTTTTGGAGAACAGGGTTTTGGAGCTCTCACTTGCGTGGTAAACCGTACCACATATCTGCGCTCTATGTTGTAGATTTGGAGAGATTTAGAAGGGAGCTTGTTGGAGACAAGTTGAGGGCGACGTGAGTGATTCTGTATATTTTCTTTCTTCTAACATTTCAATATATACTCTGGTACTTATGCCGAAATCTTGCGTCTATGTGTTTGTAACAGGTACCAACAACTCTCTGCAGATCCAAACAGTCTTGCAAACCTGGACCAAGACTTACCCAACTACGCCCAACATGATGTTCGAATATTCTCGTTGCCTCAGAAATGGTTGTGGTGCGAATCATGGTGTTCCGACGAAACCAAGGCAGAAGCCATGACGATCGACCTTTGCAACAACCCCTTGCACAAAGAAGCTAAGATATCAATGGCAAAAAGAGTTATCAGTGGGAATCTTTTCGAAGAAAGTTGGGAAGAACTTGATGAAATGGTTGAACGGTACGAGCAAGACTTTTTGGCATCTCAATAAAGTCTGTCATATTGACAGTTTTCAACATTCATGTTGTCAAGCCTCCAGATGTAGATAGTGCTATTAATCTGCCATTATTTGGCGATGGGAAAATGGGCTCATAGATATTAAGTATTTAAAAAACGAAACAGATCTACAAAAATTCAATTAAAACTGCGAGTATAGTTATCTACGCTTTCCATCAGTACACTGCCACTATCAAACGACATCAAACTGAAACATTATCGTACCCATCCTCTTTGCCTGTTCATTGTCATGCGTTACAATCAACATCGCACAGCCACCCTGTGCTGTCCTTCGCAGCGTTTCTTCCACATTCATTTTGGTATCATTATCCAACGCACTTGTAGGCTCATCAAGTAGCAATACTTGTGGCCGAGTTGCAAGCGCAATGGCTAGAATCACGCGTTGCGATTCACCCCCAGATAATTTAGACCATGGCCGTTTAAGGAAGGTTTGCGGTGTTTCGATTCCCCATGCTGTCATGTGAGTTTTTGTTTCATATACCAACGATTCTAGGGTTTGAAAATTTGGTTTGTGTTGATGCAAATCAATAAACTCGAGGAAAGATTCAGGAGTGCCATTTAGTGTAGATGCACTATGTTGCGGCACATACAGTATGCGGCGTCTCCACTCCGAAGGTTGAAATAACTTTCTATCCTTTCCATCAAGAGATATCTGCAAATTGGTCTCTGTGGAGGAAGGATGGGATGGCTCAAAACCCGAGCTGAGCTCGGCGATTGTTTTTAACAAAGTCGATTTACCAACTCCACTGCTTCCTTGAACAATGCCGATGTCACGATTCGTTGGAATGGTAAAGTTAGCAGTCATGATTCTTTTCCCATTTGCATATTCCCCATGCAAACAAACATCCAAAAATGGAGTTCTATCAAAAGATTGTCGCATCATTGGTTGATTCTTTGTATGAAGTTGTACAGCTACTACAGAGTTCTCACTGTTACCCATTATATCCATGTTCTCAAGCAAGTTTTCTTCAATGAAAGTCCCACCTTGCTTCTTTGCCAATGGTGCTGACAGCGACAAAGAAGAAAACAATTGTGAAACTCTCAAACAATCATTCTCTACAATCCAACCATCCCTCAAAACCCCTCTATCATCAAACACATTCCAAATAATTAATTCCACGGTCGTGCCAACAGCCACAAACCCTGCACCCAAAATCAAGCACATGATAACAATTTGATACCGTGCCGCTCTTACTGGACTCGCCCCTCCCAACACTTGTCCCGTCATCATGCCAGGTATAGCCACAAGTCCAATGACATACATCGAATTGATTTGCGGTTTGAGTGCCGAAGCGAGGGCCATCCGAAACGAAGGTCTGGTGGCGGTCCATGTGTCGGCGCCAAAGCTGATCATGAGTTCCATGTTATCTCTTTGTTTGGATTGAAGTTCGGTGAATACGATATCGAGTGCTAAGGATATACTGGAGAGGGCATTATTGAAGAGCATTCCGCAGAGGGGTATTAGGTGACGAGGACTATAACGCGGAGTTGGCTTGACGATGAAAAAGATGGCAATAACACCCATTGTGAAAACTCCAATGAATAAAGATGACACGACAATAAGGAAGACTAGTGGATATGATGATTGCGTGGGATGAGCAGTACTAGGGCGAAGAGTAAGTTTTGTGCGGGAAGAGGCTTCATATGCTGCGAGAGGGAGCATGAAGCAGGTGATATAGGCGAGAACCAAAAGTGGACCAGAATATCTTGAAATGACCATTTGCATTTGTTCTTTGAAGTCGAACACCTTCTTAGATGATGTAGAAGATGGAGAATACGTCTTGGCGGTTCTATCAACAAAACGAAACAGCGGAGAAAGAAATGCCGCAAGAAGGCTCAATTGTACAAAAGTTCGTACAGTTGCAACGATGATATCCTCTGCCAAGTCTATCGATCCACAGCTATAATATGATCCGATTGAAACAAAAGACGAGACCAGGACGGCGGGCAATAAATCAATTAAAGATAAATCATCATCTTTCTCCCCATTTACTTTATCCTCTTCGGATGTACTGTCGCATGATTCAATACTTTTGCATATTTTAATATCATCATTTTCACTGGTTGCGGTAGATACTGCATTAGATTGTTGCAACACAGCGTTTTCTTCGGAAATGATGGCACGTTTGTTTGGCGAATTACGGTCCAGGAGACTTGTGACTTCCTCATTATTTTTGTCGCCATCTTCGGTTTCTAATGAAGTTGATGGAGCCACAACTTTTCGACGACGAGTGGCCATGGTCTTGCATTTGTTCTTTCGTAAAATGAGAGTTATTATTATTAGTTGTGTGTCACAATAATATCAAGATCTCAGACGATATGGTAGCTACTAGTATTAGCTGCATAGTATGATTGCTGCGCCTGCCGTTTGCCTTCATCATCGTCGGGCGCCAATTTTCTCAACCCATTTTCTCTTGATCCTTCGGCCTTGCTTTTGCTCTGCCCTTTTCCCGGAAGGTCGTTTTGTGTCCAGCAAAATATCACGGACGAACCAGTCAAAAGTGCCCTTTTAGTACCCGTAGAACAGCCCTCTCATCCCCGCCGCCGCCATCCATATCAAATAATCGATCCGAACAATCCTCCGAGATCTTCGACCACTTCCACCATGGCAGCGATTCCAACTGGCCCCAGCGGCGCCGACCCTGCCGTCATTGACGCCATTAATAGAGGGAATGTTGTTGTATTCTTTGACGTCGTATTAGGTGGCAGCGAAGGGGAAGAGGATAAAGGGAAACCTCTCGGAAGAATCAAGTTAGAGTTATTTGTCAAGGATGTGAGTGATGGAAGGTTTTTTCGTGATAATTCGTTGTTGCCTAGGCAGGAGCGTACTTATCGATTCTGATTCATCGATATTAATTATCTACGCTTTGTTGGAATACCAAGAATTGAAAACGCGCATGAAGGTTCGTCAACTTCTCACGTAAATAATTTGCTCCACAATCACAATTTTTATTGATTTTATTTTATTCCAGTGCCCCAAAACATGCGAGAACTTTCGTCAATTCTGCACTGGCGAACACACCGATCCCGTCACCCGTGCACCCCTCGGCTACAAAAACTCCACCTTTCATCGAATTATTAAAGATTTTATGATTCAAGGAGGCGATTTCATTAATCACGATGGTACGGGAAAGTCGTGTATTTATGGGACATCCACCTTTGCCGATGAGAATTTAACCGCGCACAAGCATGATCAACCGGGGATGTTGAGCTCTGCCAATTCGGGACCTAATACGAATGGATGCCAGTTTTTTATAACGTGTAAGAAGGCGGATTGGTTAGATGGGAAGCACACGGTATTTGGAAAGGTGTTGGATGACGATAGCATGTTGACTATGAGAAAGTGTGAGGCGGTTCCTGTGAGTGGCGGGGGTGGGAATAGACCGAGGATTCCGGTGAGGGTGACTCAATGTGGAGAGCTTTGAAATTTGTAAGAACGAGAGCTTGGTCCGGTATAGTTGTGAGTGATGTTGTACCCAATGGTATGATTATTGAGACATTCATGAAATATATAATTTGTGAGGGAGCTTCATTGTTCATAATGAAACCAAACGAAGAAGCAGGGAACGTTTGATCATATTGTACTAAATTTGATGCGAACATTGGGAAGACGATGCTTCAATGATTTCGTTTGCTTTGTGAAGGAATACATACATATGTTGTGATCCTGTGGTGTCTGCCGTATGAAACATAACGTAATCAAATTGAATATATCACCATACTTTTATGGGATAGGCATTGAAATAATGTTAGTGGGGAATTCCACCATAAAGTGCAACACATGGTTTGTCGAGAAATTCCTCCTCCACGACGGAAGTAGAATTTTGTTTCACAGGAAGAGTTCTACTCTTGTAGGTAGCAAAGTAACTGACATGAAGATTTATTTACATGTTACCCAAAATAATGTTTTCAACAGTAGTACAAATCAAAAAATTATCAAGTTATCAAATAGGGAAGAATATCTTCCAGCTTGGTCGTACACTTTTTACTGTCCTTCCAACATACGTTCCATCTCCTCCTTCTCAGCCTCTGCCAACCTCATTTTTCTCTTAATCGCTGCGTTTTCGCTCCTTTCAGTCTTTCTAGGTCTTGAAATTACAGTATCGAAATCAAGCCCGGAAAACATGTCCTTGGCTGCGCTACGTTTCTCTTCCAAATTAGATGCCATCTTCTCTTTAAACTCCGCTCGTTCCTTGTCCTCGTCAACCTCCTGTCCCCTGTCTTTCCTATACTGAATGGACGCCTCGAGCATGGCCCTATCCCAAATGGTGGGAATAAATTTCTCTTTGCGCATTCTCATATTTTTCAAATATTGTTGACGTTTCCATTGTTTCTCAGCCCATTCCTCTGCCATTGGCTCAAGGTATTTTTTGGACTTAAGCTCCTCAGCCTCTTTCATTCTCTTCTCTCTTGCTTTGGCTTCAATAGCTTTTTGTTCAGCTTCTTCTTCTTCTGTCATGGGTTTCTTAATGTTTTTTGCTTTCTCAGTTTCAACCATATCATAGTAGCCCTTTGAACCAGCGAAGAGTGTATTAAGAGCAGAATTGGAGGTACATTAGTATCTATTAAAACAAACAAGAATCCAAGAAATGACAAGAAAATGAATCTTTGAACATACCTTGACACCTTTGTAAACCATGTACTCAATCTCCTGAGGTCTGGTGTATCCTCTCTCTCTCATTCCACGAATCAATGTCCCCTCCAAATCAGTAGTATTCTTTGCAGGATTGGCCACAACACACAGGCCAGCTGCCTTATCAAGAGCCAAGCATTCAGTGACAAGACGCAAACTCTCTTCCCTCGAGAAAGTCTCATTTCCCCCAATCAATGCCCCTCCTCCCTCAACAACGTCAGTGACGTTCTTGATAACATATGCACAGGACGCCTCCGGCTCTTCGTTCCACTCTCCTACCGCCACCATAGTATACGCAAAAGTCGTTGCCTTACTCTTCAATAACTGCTCTGCCTCTTTCAAAGCGTCATCTCCAACTTTCTGCGCTCCACTCATCAAAATGGACACGTTTTTGACACTGGGAGCTGCCTCTGCCGCAGCCGCTATAGCAGCCAGAACAGTCAAATCTCCCCCGGTAACGTGGACTACCCACGAAGAAACGTCCACCAATTGCTCCACGGTTGGCACACTGCTTTCATCAGATGCAGGTTCGATAAAGTCCAACTTGTCCAAAAGACCAGTGTAACGAGCAGTTCTACTGATCATACGTTTCTTTGCAAACTTGATATCGTCGACATGGGCAATGATCTTGGTGAACGGAAGATGCTTCGAGTCCTCATTGTTCAAAAAGTCCAAGACCATGGCGGCGGAAGGATCGCGGGGGTCGAATCCCGAAATGAGAACGTTGGTACCAAGATTAGTACGTTGGACGACGGGCGAGGGATATTCGAGATATTCAATAGCTTGCTCTTTGGCTTTGAGTTTGTCCTCTTGTTCCTGGGTGGTATCGAAGTCGAAGCCCATCGAGGAGAAGACTGCGGTGGTGGAGGATTTGGCCACATGGTGACGAGAGGCTGGGCGGGAGGGGACGAAGGCGGTTGTGCCTGTGAGGGTGGCGATGAGGGCAATGGTTAGCTTCATTTTTATTGAGTCCAGAGAGTTGGCGTATAAGAGTTTCTGCTAAGAGATTGTTATTAATGCTTATGGAGCTGCTCGTTGCGATAGCAAAATCAGATTGAAATTATTTATGGCAAGGATGTGGCAAATAAAAGAAGAGCCAATGCGATCTTCCGACATGGAGTGAAAGAAAAGAAGATATGAGCAGTTTATGCCAGAATTCTGAGGGATTCTGCCAGCGTCGGCGGTGGCGGGCCGCGCGTTGCTTTGCGTTGCGTTGCGTTGGCCTGCGTTGGCGTCAGCTGAAATTCTGAGTTCTTTGGATTTCGGGACTGCCGGCTGTTGACGGCTAAAAAAGATCCCAAAAAGATATTCTTCAGACATAGGAATTACTATATTTCGACAAATATTATTCTGACGTCAATTGCTTGTATTAATCCTACGTACGTGATGTTTATACCACACGTAAGTTTTGCTCACATTTTCACGAGGTCAAATGCGAAAACGCTGCAAACATAATTTGCAACCAACAACCAAGAAGAATTACCAAGCAAGAAAGCAAGGTACCCCCATCAATCACCAATTCATCGATACAACTCTAGCTGAAATATCACCCAGCAATTACTGCAAAGGTTGAAAACCAGCATGCTCACCAAAGAATTGCATCAATTGGCTCAAGAATGCCAAGAATTCAGGTCTCTTCCTCGTGATATTTCCTACAACATCTCTCGGTCGTAACTTCTCGTGAAAAAGAAAACACCAACATAAGAATGCGGAAACGTCTACTTTTATACGTTGCGCTCCTTCGTTGTCAATACAATAAGGTCAATGCACATGATCCATTGGCATTGCATCATTTATACGATGTTGCTCCAGGCGAAGAGATTGTGATCTCGTTACGAGGACATGATTTGGATGGAGATCAGGTTAGTTTCTCAGTGTTTAAGCACATTGGAGTTCAATGTAGCTTGTAATGATCTTTCGTCTTCATCAATACTTACTTCCTGAGTTTCCCTCTCTAGACAACTGCAACAATTACAAAGCTTCCAAGGGTGGGAGTCCTCTATCAGCTTTCTCACGTATTCAACAACCACGGATACGATCCCAAAACAGGAACGCCCATTACCACTGTTCCCACTCTCATAACTGGAAAAGATTCCCGCCTTGTCTATCGTCGACCCAGTTTCGACTATAGCGCCCATCACATTGGGAGTGATAGTTACAAACAGCGCGATGCGGATGAGTTTGAATACACAGTGAATGATGGCAAAGGCAATAACAAAGCCGGTGATAGCCAGCCGGGGAAAGTTACTTTAGTTTCGGATACAACAAGGCAATTGGTATCGTCGGAGTTTCGTTTCATGGACGAAGGATGGAGCACGGTGGGGAATAAACGCTCGCATGTAAATCACGAACCAACGAGACGGGGAGAAATGAGTCAATACATTTATGCGGTGGATGATTTGATTGATGTAGATGCAAAGAGGAACGATCGTCAAATTTGGAAGTTTTTATTGCCTGAAAAATACACGGGGTGGTATGGTTCGGGGTATGGTGGGACGTTTGAATTTTCGTTGTCATCGTTCAGTGGGGATTACTCAGGGGAAAATTCTCATTGGGTTGATGATAAGTTTCATCCATTGAATCTTGTGGAAATATATTGTCAGTCTTGCGATTTGTTCAAGGGGACGACGATTGCATATCCTTTGTCAAAGACGCAGGGTTTTACTGGCATAACTGCAAAGTACTCATTGAATATGACGGAAACAGCTGGTTGGGTGAAGGATCCTCAGAACACCCTATTTGAGTGGACGACTCCATCGAAATGTAGCTTTATTGAAGTATTGTCTAGCATTACAAGTGTGAAAATATTGGGGGATTTCACCAACTGGTATGAAAGTGTCAGCATTGATAACGTGAAGTGGGTCGCAGCACCTTCTAAGGGGCGGTATCAGCTTCCAATTTGTGCACAGGACACTCCGGATTGCCGCAAATGTAGTTGTTAGGTAGAAGAAACTATCTAAATGAACAATTGAAACTGCAAAAGTGTAGATCTAAATGTTATTCTATAAAACTCTACCAACCATCAAACAAACCCTTTCCAACCTCACTCTCTGCTGGTTTTGTAGGATTGGTTTTTTCGTTTGTTTCCTCATCGTTTACAATCCTATCCATCACAGGTGGCAAATCCAAACCCTTTTCTTTTGCTGCCTCCATGGCTGCCTTGGCACGTTCCTCGATCCCATTCTGTTGCCTTTTACGTTGGTCCTCTGCCATTCTACTAAAATCTGTCGGATTCGAAATACTTGCACTAATAGCACTCAATCCCTCCTGTTCAAGATTTTGAACATACTGTTGACCATCATCGCTTTCCGTCTCTGGAGCCAATTGCAACGCTATCGGACCCATTCGTCCGCTACGAAAGTCCTGAAGTATTTTACGTGCTGCATTCTCCGGATCTCCTTTACATGTATTATCCGCAACGATGAAAAGCATATCCTCTCCCGTAGGAATACGATCCTGATTGGTTGCCGCAAAATCTAGCCATGTTTTGGCCGATCCATCGGTACTATCGGAACCCCATCGAGCGGCAATATTTTGTTCGGATAGGGGTTTGACGGGATCGAATCCATATCGTTCTTTGCATTTAGCTACCCACTGAGGTGCAGCGGTAGTTTCTCTATCGTTCATGAGGACGAGTGATTGGATTCGATCGCACAGGTAGGCTGCCACGGCCTATTTTTGTTTCCGAAGATTGGTGCAAATGAAAATGGAACATGCAAGCATTAGATGGAAATTAAAAAATAAGTGCTGTATCAATTTAGAAATCAACCAACTCCCAACCCCAAAAAACTCACCTGATTATCATAAGCACCAACACCCACACTGTTACAAGCCGCCAACAACAAGGCATCCGTCTGATCAAGCATATCCGATGGAATAATTCCTGGACTATCTAGTAATTCAAACTCGCGTTTGCTGGTGCCAGATCCGGAAACACCCGTGGCAGATTTATCGGCAGCGACACGAATCCATTGGAGGGAACGCGTGATACCTGGTGTGTTGGCGGTGCGTGCGCGTTTTCGTCCCAAGAGCTTGTTGATGAGTGCTGACTGCAAGACGTTGAGTTGATTGTATAATAATAATATTATGGTTGTGTCAGTTCAGTAAACAATATAAATACTGCATTAGTCACGTCACACTTGCTGTATTACAATAATAAACGTACCTTGCCCACATTTGGAAAACCAATGATACCCACCCTCAAAGGCCGTTCATTCAACCCCCTCCTCTTTCTCCTCTCGTTGACATGCCTCCCCGCCCTATACACCGCCCTCGAAATCGCATGCGTCCCCTGCCCTCTCTTGGCATCCACAAACAAAATTTCTTCCACGCCTCCATCATAATTCCCATTCCCGGTATCACCCGCAGCATCACCACCTCCCTCTCCCTCCGTATCATACTTACTCCTCTCCCTCCTCATTTGCACATTCCTATTCCTCTCCTCCCCACCCAACCTCTCCTCCCACCGATCCGCACCCAACATCTCATACGCCTCCCTCCAACTCTCCCGACTCCTAGCTGTCACCGTATCCACCCTCGTCAACACCACCACGCGCGGACGACCCGCCGTCCACTTCCCCACGGAAGGATGGGCCGTGGCCTTGGGAGCGCGGGCATCGCGGACTTCGATGACGACATCCACGGATTTCAAGGTTTCGGATAATTGTCGTTCGGCTTTGGCAATGTGGCCGGGGTACCAGTTGACTTTGGGGCGTTGGTAGCCGGAGAGGGCGAGGTCGGAGAGGGTGAAGAGATCTTCGGAATCGAGGCTGGAGTATAGTCGGGAGGAAGAGGGGGGTGGTGACCGTGACTGCGGATATGGCTGTGGATGGGGATGCGTGGCAGTGAAGCCAGTCATGGATGCATTAGTTCGTGTTGTTGTGGACGAGGATAATGATAATGTCGTGCCACCATGTAAAAACCCCGGTATTGTCCACGAAGAACAAATTGAGCTCCGTCCTATTCCGTGATGGCTGCTGCCGAATGACCCAGTTTTCGACACAAGAGATGCTGCTGCCGACGACGACGAGGAGGAGGACGCCGATACTGCCGATCGGACTGCCGACAATACCAACGCCATGACAACACAGCCGTTCATTAAAGATGTTGTTCGATTAGTATTGGTGTTGAAACCAAATTGTCTTTTCCTGATTCGTTGCTGACCTTGTGGAATGATGGAACTGTTGTTGTTGCTGCTGTTCTTGTTGGTATTATTATCTTTGTTGTTGTTGCTGTTGTTGTTGTTCATGCAGTCTTGACCACTCAAAAAATAAGTCATAAACGAGTTCGGAACTAATAGCGATGATTTCGACGACGGTGGCATTTGCTAGTAATGATTTCCGTATCTAATGCAATATTCTTGGGATGATGATATGACGTGAAGTAGTAGAATGATGGAATGAGCTCGAGCGGAACAAAAACAGTGTCGTTCTGTGGAGAATTTATGCATTCATTGCCAAAATGAAAATATTTTATTGCGTTGATTGTGTCTGTCTTCTTTTGACAGAACAAAAAGCCACAACCAAC
>JALLAR010000272.1:0-18129 GCA_036939335.1 Conticribra guillardii
GGTACGTAGGTCCGGTATAAACGATGGACAGACCAAGTGTCCAAAAGTTTCTCCCCCTAAAAAAAAACTCATCGGCTACCATTCAGTTGAATCACAACTCGCTCCTCGGCCTCGTCTCACAGAACAAATTGAATATCTCTGCTACCACTGGAAAAGTCGACAAACTAAAAACTTTTGTGGACAAATCCATTTCTGACATCCAATTAGATCTTAAGCGACTCAAAGACTTTCACAACCCCCGGGCGTTACAATCTACCATTGCTAAGCAACTCCCCTCCGTCCTTCAGAGTCAACCCGATATTCTACAATCTGCTACAGCCTTGAGCGTTGGCCATTCGTTCTCAGAATGATTTAATCACTACAATGGTCTCCGATGCCATTAAAATGCGCGTCACAATTGATTCCAAACCAGTCATTGACAAATCTCTCTGTGATCTCGACAAATCCTGTTCTACCACTGTGAACCAGACACGCGTGCTTCTATCTGATATGGTTAAGGACACCAGCGCCAATAGCTTTCAACAACAGGTCAAATCAGTCCTGTCTGCGATGGCTTCTGAGAAAGTAGATGATGCGGCGGCTTGGGATTTTCAAACTTCTCTGGACAGTCTCCGTTCCGAAGGACTCCAGAGCCTCACAACTACCATTGAGAATGCTGAATTACGCGCTGCTGCCAAGCTGGATGACCGCATAACCGATGTGTACAATTGCCTTCTGGTGCAAGCTGATTTGAAAATAGAGGCTGCCATCATCCGAGCTGCAAATGATGCAAAATCGGACTCGGATATGAGTAGTACTGCCAGCACTTCACTACACGGCTATGCTTCACACCAGCCCAATCAGGCGACAACTTCTCTGCCATCCCGCCCATCAACTTCAAATGTCCCCTCGGAATCTGCTCACCCCTCCTATGATGACATTCCTGGTCTATTTCAAGCGGTCCTCCCCACTGCTATTGCTGTCCGCGCTAAATCTCCAACTGGCAAACGCAAATATTACATGGCAAAACAGTATCCTAAGGAACTCATGCAATTTTTGACCAGCCTTGACATGTTCAACTCTGTTGATGTGCTGAACAAAATATCTAGTATCCTCACTCTCATTCACAAGAATTGGTGCATTCCCGGTTGGGCGGGTCCTATTCGGAAATACATGTTGAGCTTGGATTCGTTCGACCCCTTAGACGACCTCTTGCCAACATCGGTGCTTGCATTTTATGATAATTTACAGAAGAAAGCGGCTTTCTATCTTATCGGTCTTGCTCCCTTTGATGCTATCAACTTGGCCTACCCCGTGTACGGCCTCTTCATCCCTGGTCTGGGCGACGACAAATATCATCTCATGTCCGCTGCACTTTTCGACATCTTACAGAAACATCTTCCATCCTCTAATGCTGACATTGCTAACCAAATTTCCATTGTCAACAACATCGGATGTGATGGCTATATGCTTCTATGGAACATATTGAAAATGTGCATTCCTGCGTTCTGCAATCAGAAATCACAATTGGAACCTGATTGGTACCAATATAAGGACATTGCCAAGTTTGCCACTGCCTACACAACATTCCATCGTATTGAGCGTTTTCGTGGCCGTACATTGATTGACAAAGAGAAGACCCTCAAATTTCTGGGAGGGATCAAGGAGATTGCTTACAGCGGCATTTTAACTACACTCCGCCTTCAGATTCAAAGCCACATTCCCGCACCCACAGATGATTATGGCTCTTTACCCCTTGAACTCCAGATTGGTTCTCTCGCTGTCACCATTAAAGATCTCATGGATGGTATGGTTATCGATTCTGAGCTTGATCTTAACTGACGCGTTAATCGTAGCATCAACCGATTCATCCGCCATGGTGCTACCGTCCATGCTGCGTATACTCTTCCACCTGATGACTCCGACAGTGATGATGTTCCCGATGTCCCCGGTTTTGAAATTCCTGGCATTGACCTTGTGGTTCCTGCGGCGCATGACAATGGTGGTAATGGTCGCCGCACTATTTGTAAACCACCAAGCGACATTCCATCTGACACTTTCCGCTGACCCCAACATGTTTTTCACAAGAACAGTACCTGCGGTGCTTGCAAAATGATTGGCCATCTGGACGCCGATTGTTTCCACCTTGCCCGTGCTATTTTCATTGCCAAATACATGAAAAAACCCTGCAACGCGGACAAATGCCGAAAACTTGCTGAGAAAATCGAAAGCGTGTGGACTAAACAGCATTCCACTAGGGCTGATGGACGTGTCATTAATTCCGCTGCTGTATTACAGGCATACCGTGAACAACACAACCTCTCCCTGGAAGAAGTTGACTACATCATGTGTCCAGACAGTGATGCTTTGTGGATGGATCCTATCTGCAATCCCCAACCTGACATGTGACAGGATACGGGTCCAGGAGCTGTGGCCTCTGTTCCCATATCTTTGTCCATCACGTTCAGCAATGTGCCTGATCGTACAGCACACCCTCCAGAATGCGCTCCACCTGCTGAACCACCCCCTACTGTCTGCAATGATTTAATTAGTTCCCCTCATGCATCCTTGCTTCAGTCGTTCATACATGATCACAATTCCATTGCCACGAGTGCTAACGATGCTTCTCAATCTGCGTCTTCAACGGACACCACGCCACCCATCGACAATACTGTCGCAGCCCATCCCGATTGCTGTCATGAAATTCCTACCGCGTTCCTCATTGATGCCACCCTACCTTGGGATGAAGACTCTTTGGATTCTTCTTTCCTCCCCAATCTGCAGTATGACACGGACTCGTCTGATGATTCTTCCCTTGGCTCTACTGACACTTATGACACCGCACTTGAAGAGGAACTCGACCGCATGGAGGCAGTTCATAAGTCCCGCTGCTTGGTATATTGCACCCTTACTGAACCACGGCTACCGGAAATTGATCTTCTTTCACCAGTTGATCCCTGCCACATTGACCAGCTTCTCTGTCCACTCAAATTGGCTACGACTGCTCCATTGGATTCGGATGACGACGACTCTGTCACTGATCTTCCTTTCGCGAGTGTATTCGAGGTGCAAGCAGAACCTTGTGTACATGGTCTCACTTCTTTGGCTGATCTCCTCCCCACCACCCCGCGCATTTGTGTTCTACGCAAGACTCCTGGTGGCATGGTGGATACTGGTGCTAATATCTGCATGACGCAATCAACACCCTTCCGTGATCATCCTGACACAACAATAACTTCTGCTTTTGCCATCACAAAACCTGCACGCAACAGTACCAAGCCCCCTACACCGACCTTGTGGGCGAAACAGATTGAGGCCGAGTTATGGGCCGTGCGATTAGGCTTCCCAGCGGAATGGCAACTCGATGTGATCACCGACGCTGCTGACGGCCTTCCAACAAAATTTATGCCTCACCCCTTTTCTAAACATCTCGAAAAGGCTGATGCTGGCATCACCAAGCAGCCTGCTGGTTGTACTCCTACACCTGCTATGCTTCGTGGCCAACGGTTTTATGCTGATTTCGGTTTCATGCGTGCATCTTCCTTTGACTATACCAAACCCGACCCCACTCAAGATCGCATCGTCCAATCATACGACGGGTATAATTCCTACTTGATCATTGTGGACAAAGTTTCCCGCTTTATTTGGGTCTTTCTCTGTCGGAACAAAGAGCCCCCCATCAACATTATGGGTGCCTTTCTGACACGCTTTGGCCATTCATCGGGTGGTCTTCTCCGTACTGACCAAGGTGGTGAACTTGCACGTTCTACTGACTTCCGAACAGCCATGAAAGAGAAATACAATTACGTTGTTGAATCTACTGGCACTGATAGCCCTTCCCAAAATGGACAAGTCAAGAAATACAACAGCGTTCTGGCCATCACAGTTTGTGTATTATTGTACTCTTCAGGACTGCAAGCAAAATTTTGGTCCGCTGCCTTACTCCATGCCGTATATCTCCACAACCGACGCTGCCCCCGTGTTCTCAAACGTACACCCTTCGAGGCATGGTATGGCATCAAGCCAAACCTTAAACATCTCAAGATCTTCGGCTCCCGGGTTAGCGTCAAGAGAACTGGTAAATGGCGGGCTAAGCTGGATCGACATTCGTTTCGGGGTATCTTTCTTGGGTATTCCACCACTGACCACAACATTCAGTACATTGATACAACAACTGGTATTATGAAGCAATCTCACCATGCTGTATTCGACAAAGCATGGTACACTGCACGCCAACGTCCACCGGCAGCACAATTCCTGTACGATTTGGGAATCCAACCAAATATTGCTCCTACTCCTGGCGTCATACACACGCCTCCTTCCCCTTCCATGTATCCTCCTCTCTCAAGCCTCCCTCCTCCGGCAAAGAAAGACTTCACTGCTGCTTGTAATCATCCTCTTCCGTTCAATATTTTTCCCCAGCCTGAGTCTGTCCCTGCTGCGGCTGCGGCTGCTGTCTTTGCAAAATTGCCATCGACTCCCATCACCCGTGCTTTGCGCAAGTCCCTCCCTCCGATCAACACACCCGCCATCCATGACATTCTGGAAGAATACCTCATTTCTAAAAAGGATATGGCATTAGTGTATATGTCTCCCTCGCCCTACAATGATGCGTTCGAAGAATCCCTCGATCTCCGTAATTTTGTGGTGTCAGACCACCCTACTGCTGGTCTTAGTCTCATTAGTCGGGATAACCGCCTCTTCCTTGCAGGAATGTCACCTGGTCTGCCTGGTGCCAAGATCCCACGTTGGAGATCTCGCCTCAAAGAAGCATGGCTCATCTCTATTAATGGTGTCACCATTACTACACATGCAGAGGCTCGTGCCGTATTTGCTGACCTCTCTGCTTCCGGTGCCACAACCTGCGTTTTACTCTTTTCGCACCCACACATCAAACATGGTCTTACTAATGATGGCATTCCCCAGATTAACATGGATCAACTAAATAATTGGCTCTTGCTTTGTCCTAATGATGATGACCTTCTTCATACAATGCCAATTGGATCCAAATACAGCCACAGCATTACTCAGGATGAATCCAACGAACATGATGTTCTGAACTGCGTCACCACGGTTTCCAAGCTGACGCATTCCAAGCTGCACAAGCAGGACAATTGGGAGGACTGGCAACAATCTGAATACCTGCAACTTGATCAATATGCGTCCCAGGCCATCTTCAACCTTGTCTGGACATACCTTGAAAAGGTTCTCGATGGACGTAAAAAGGCTCGATGTACAGCTGATGGCTCCGCCCGTAATGGTATGGTACGAATTTTGGATCAGACATATGCTAACTGCGTGGACCATACTGGCGCAAGAATTTTCTACGCGGCATCAGCTGTTGAAAACCTCATCATCTATGGCTCTGATGTCTCCAATGCTTTCGGCGAAGCTCCACCACCAAAACAAGGCTGTTTCATCCGCCCTGACCGTGCGTTTCGAGATTGGTGGGTATATCACAAGCACCGCCCTCCTATACCTGATGGCTTTGTTATTCCAATTCTCGCAGCTATTCAGGGACACCCGGAATCACCACGACTGTGGGAAAAGCATTGCGATCGTATTTTGCGCCATATCGGCTTCACCCCAACCGTTCATGAACCATGCCTCTACACTGGCATCTTCAACAATCAACGCGTGCTCTTTATGCGACAGGTGGATGACTTCACATGTGCTACACCTTCTGCACGCATTACTGGCCTTGTTTGGGACTTACTCGACGATTATCTCTATCTCCCTATCAAGCAACAGGGTCTTGTTACACTTTTCAATGGTTTAGATCTCCTACAGACCAAACACTTCGTTAAACTCTCATACTCCACGTACATTGAGCGTGTTTGTGACAAGTACCAACAACTTGACTGGATGCGACCTAGTAAAGTTTCTGCCAATCGTCCCACTCCCCTTCCTACTACTGATTCCTTTAACGCCAAATTTCTCTCTGCAGTTGGTGACCCAGATCCACTGGCTCAGGAAAAGCTCAAACAGTCCATGGGCGTCGGCTATCGTAACATCATTGGTGAACTCACATACGCCATGATAACTTGTCGACCTGACATCTCCTTCGCCACCGTCAAAAGTGCTCAAGCTAGTGCCGCCCCCACTCGCATCCACTTTGAAGCTGCAAAACACACTCTTCGTTTCCTTTACATTACCCGCAATGATAGTATTTACTTCTGGCGTTCGTCACCCTGTTCCAACCTTCCGGACCACCCACTTCCGACAATTAATAGCAACATGAATGACCTCTTACTTGATAATCGCCCTACTCATGACCCGTATGATGTCCATGGTTTTGTGGATTCCGATTGGGCTGCCTGTCCCAAGACTTGCCGTTCTTTTTTGGGTATTTGTCTCCGGCTTGCTGGAGGAACCATCACATATAAATCCCGTTTACAACCTACTGTTGCCCAATCGTCTACTGAAGCGGAATTTATTGCCGCCGCCGACGCTGGTAAAATGATCCTATACATCCGCAGCATCCTTTATGACCTCGGGATACCACAACAATCTGCATCCTTATTGTACGAGGACAATGAAGGCTGTATTGCCAAGGCGAATGCAGGCAAACCCACATCCCGAACACGGCATATTGATATTAAGTATCATGCCATCTGCGAATGGGTCGAACAGGATCTTATGCTGCTTGAGCGCGTCCCCACTTCACTTAATATGTCTGAACACTTCACCAAGAATCTCCCTAAAATTCTTTTTCACCGACACGTAGACTTTGTTCTTGGGCATATGTATTCCCCCACCACACAGTCCTGCATATGACAAATCCCTTTGTCACCACACACCCCCCACCCCAACTCCCTTCCAGCCTACTAAATACTCACCTGCTGCGGCTGCTGCACGCGTCGTACACCTTTACCCTTGCTATGCTGCTCAGGATACATTCCTTTTACAAGGAATATGGTAAACACTTGTTTTCTTTTTCCACTTCAATTCCATGTTGTTCACTTCTTATGTTTACAACCGTGATATTAAAGTGTGGAAGGGTGTTAGATATACACTCTAGGTAAACCTAATACCTTAGTTTTCCTATCATCCTATCTATACAAGTGTATTCACTGTAGATGGGCCGTGTGGGATTCCCTAAGCAGTCAATGTATGCAAACGGCCAGGATATATATGACGGGGGTTTCTAAATGTAAATGGAACGAAACCAGAGAGAGAGTAAATTGAAATTTAAAGTACATCATTATGGTTCCTACACGGAATTTTGGGTCTCCTCCCATAAAACTAAGATTGCACTCCAATGATTAAGTTTTTGCCCTAATGGTAATGGCGGTAACGTCATACCCAAAGGGTCATGTTGGCAGTGCTGGTGCTGGGCATTGTCCAAACTCCTGGTATAGTGTTATTGTGTTGCCTAACTGGCACACTCTGGGTCCGCGAACCGGCCGGTGTGATTATTTAAAGCATTAGAGTACTATTTTTTACACTGCTATTATTATTATACTATGTATCTATAACAAAACCTGCACAAAAGAAGAATAACCGAGAGCTTCTTGGCTTGCTTTTGTATCCTCCCCACAGTAAAGAATAGTTACTTACGTTTTAGCTGCTACAAGTATTGGATATAGAAGAGATCTGAGAGATCAAGTACTAGTACCATACCATCATCTATGCAGATACTTTTTACTTACTCTGTATTTTGTTGGAGCTTTGCCATGATAATAAATCAACTGTTCTGATAGATGGGGGGGGTCATCAATCATCAGTCATCCATCATCATAAAAAAATAGAATCATCCATTGCATCGTCCCATACATCAATCATCGCAATCTCATCGATCAAAACCATCCGTCCGTCCGTTCGCCTCCATCTTTTTTTTGAATTTTGAATTCTGTACCATGCTACTATCGACGCTATCGATGCCATAATCAAACCTCTATACACAATCTACACACACTCTACATACACACTACATTATGCATTCCTACATGATCACACTTCAACAATAATTTAAAAATCTGTACCACACGTAAAGCCATACCACGAAACAACACTTGATAGTTGCAAAAACGACCATCTAATCGTCCAATCTGTATCATCTAATTCGGTAGAATGTGTAAATATTACGATACTATATCTACATGCACAAAATCACATAACGATTCCATGTAGGAATTAGTTGGAATTCTCAAATATTTTAGAATATTGTCGATGGCATGGATGGTATTGACTCGATTCAATTACTGCAAATCCTACCAAAAAATGAGAAGGGGTATCTTGTCGTTGTCATGGTTTTTGATTTTGATTTTTGCTGTTGTTTTGTTGTTGTTGTTGTTTTGTTGTTTTGTTGTTGTCTTGGGTGTGTCGTGTGTTAGTTGTCTGTTGTTATGTATCTCTAGCTACCTAGGTAGTACCATGCATGTAGTCGGCCGCAGATTGTTGGTGGCATGCATGCGATGCATAAGACCACCACCGACCACCGACCCATACAATACAATACGCACACAAGACATGCATGTTTTATCTGCTGTTGTCTGTTGTTGGCTACTATCGTAGCTGTATGGGTGCGAATTCCGAATTCACGGTACAATATTGTTGATGAATAAAAAATAATAATAGTATTGTATTGACTGTTGGTTGCAGTTGGTCTATTCTTCCATTCTTACTTGTGGGTTGTTGTTGTCGTTGTTATTTTTATTTTTTGATTATTTGATTTTTTATTCATTCAGTCAAGTCAGTCGATCGATCGGATGCAAACAATACATCATAGTAGTAGATATTGCAAACGACCGACCGCCCGACTGAATAATAATAGGAGCACTAAATAATAATATTATGATGTCCTTCCAACCGACAGCATGAGAACACGACCCAGCCGGATGGAATGAATGAACAATAATATTACTATTACAATTCAACAACTACTCTACAATACCACCATCTGTAGTAGTAGGCAGTATAATTATTATTCCAATCAATTCTGCAAATATTACAATTCCATTCTTCACATGCTGGCAGCATCAACATCAACAACATTAATTAATTAATCCAATCTCTCTCGAATCAATCATTACGACGACAACGACGACGACGACGACGAATCATTTTAAGATTCATCATCATTACAATAATAATGAGCGACGACATTGCCATGACGAACGATACCGACCAAGAGACTGCTGTTACGGCCGTCAAGAAGGTGCAACCACAACCACAACAAGCACAAGCAACACCATCATCATCGCAAGCGCCATCGCCATCGTCATCACTTCAACGAGAGCAACGACAGGATGACAATACCACCAACAATAATACTAACAGCAACAATAATAATAATAACAGCAACAATGATGACGAGTCAAATCAAGATCAAGACGAATGCATGCTCAACCTCTCGTTATCCGCATCCAATGATTCCATCATTGATCGCATGGAGCTGGACGACGACGATCATAATCGTCATGACGACAACAACAATGATACCAACGATAATGACAATGCGAATACTGATGCAGGAGAGGCATCGACTCCAAAAAATTCCAATTCCGCTCATTATTCCTCCTTTCGAAAAGAGAATGACGATGCTGCTATTGACGATGAGGCCGTAACAAATAATAAGGAGCAGGAGGATACCAATAACAATGGTAATAATGGCGACGACAATAACAACGATGATGACAATGGCAATGATGCCGCTTCGGTCAATACCATCATCACCATGGCATCCACCAGCATTGCCACTCATGCCACCGCAACCACGACTACCACGTTGACCACGTTGGAGACAACGACGACAATGACGACGGCTGCGACGGAGACCGCCTCCACGACCGATGGAGATGCTGATGCTCATGCCGTCAAGTCCGCCACGAATAACAATGATACCGCAGACATTATTTCTTCCGCCACCAATACTGCCAACAATACCACTGCCAACAACAATACCATCAATGGTTCAGTCAACAATATCCCATCATCATCGGCATCCGTATCCTCTGCCACATCCTCCTCCCCCTCCTCAAGAAGAGGCCGTCCCACCAAGGCCGCCGTGGCGATTGCCGAGCGCAAAAAGAGGCATGCTGCCAATGAAGGTCAACAACAACATCAACAACATCAACAACAACATCAGGGGAGTCATCCGCAGCAGCAGCAGCAGCAACAGCCTGGGGGATATCCTCCTCCTCCTTCATCAAGTGGTGCAAGTGTTGGCGGAAGTGGTGGCGCAAGTGGTGGCGCAAGTGGGGCTCCTCCTTCGGGATATCCACCACATCCAAATGCTCATCCAAACGCTCATGCCCATCATGCCTACAATGCACATCCTGGAGGACATGCATCTCATACTGCCGCTCCGGGATATCATGCACCACCACCACCTCATGCGGGACATGCTTATAATCATGCAGCTCATGGTGCTCATGGGGCTCATCCCAATCATGCGGCCCATCCTCACTGGGGTTCCTCCATGGCACAACCACCCAATAATGTTCGTAGCGCACCCTATCCACCATCATCATCATCATCATCGCAGCATCGAGGAGTAGCAGGAGGATATCCTCCTCCTCCTCATCATCCTCATCCTCACCATCATCCTCATCATGCGCAACATGCGCAACATCCACAACATGGTTATCCACAACATCATTCGCAACAACAACAGTATCCAAATCATGCATCGCATCCCAATTATGCATCGCATCCCGGTAATCATAATCATCATCATCATCATCATCACGGTCACGGTCACGGTCCTCCTGCGCAGCAACAACAACAACAACATTCGAATCATGCGCACCCTCCTTCGCAGCAGCAGCAGCATGCGGCTCCTTCAAATTATGCGCATGGTGGCGAGCATGGATGAGGGGGATGCTGGTGCTGCCACTGCCCCTGCAACTGCCGATGCTAATGCTACTGCTACTGCGAATGCAAAGGGAGATGAGGTCAAGGGAGAGGGCGGTGCTACCGGTGCGGGCAAGGAAAAGGAAGAAGCACCGGAAGTACCAAAACCAACANGTCAAGGGAGAGGGCGGTGCTACCGGTGCGGGCAAGGAAAAGGAAGAAGCACCGGAAGTACCAAAACCAACAGCGGATAAAGTGACCGGTGGCAACGGAGGAGGAGGAAATGGTAGCGATGCAGCAGTAGCAGGTGGTGGTGGGAGTGGGAGTGCTGGTGATTCGGTAAATTCCACGGGGAATGCAACGGGGAATGCCGTAGCGGCGACTGCATCCATAGCATCCGCATCGACGGTGGAGACAACCAATATCAAACAAGAGGACAAGGAAGAAGCAGCAGCAGCGGTAGACCAAGAACAACAGCAAGAATCATCAAATACTGCTGTTGTCGTCATTAAAAAGGAGCAACCCAATCCTACCACCACCACAACCACAACTGCTACTACCACCACCAATGAAACTGGCAACCACAATGGCAAAAAGGAAGATGCAAAGATTTCCAGCAATTCTACCGTAGCATCCTCATCGGCATCCTCTATTACTTCTCATCATCATTCTGCACATCATGTTACTGCTGCTGTTCCACCCAATCATCATTATCCTAACCATCATCCGCATTACAACCCTACCAACCATCATCCTCATCATCCTTCGCAGCAACAACACCAACAACAATATCCCCATCCACAACATCCGCATCCACAGCAACATGGGCAACATGCACAGCAACATCTCGGAATCAACAGTTCATCATCATGGAATTCGCACGGACCACCACCACCACCACCAGTGCCACCGCAATCCCATCATTCCCATCATCCTCACCACCCTCATCATAATCCCCATCATCCTTCATCTCATCCGCAGCAACAACCGCCGCCACCGCAGCAGCAGCAGCAGCATCAACATCCGCATCCATCCTATGGCAATGCATGGCCCCACCCTCCTGGAGCACCGCCGCCGCATCCTCATCATCCTCATCATGCTCATCACCATCATGGTGGATATCAGCCACCACCGCAATCCCAACACCCGCAACAACACCCGCAGCAACACCCGCAGCATGCTCAACACCCACACCATCCCCATCATCCCCATCATGCGGCACATCATCACTATGCAGGAGCAGGAAATAATGGTGCATCATCCAATGGCGGCGGTCCTCCTGGAATTCCATCCAGCGGATCCTACGGCAGTCATTACAGCGGCCATCATCATCATGCGCCACATCATCATCATGCACCACCACCACATCAACCACCTCATCACGGTGGTGGGTACAATGGGATTGCGAATGTTGCTCCTCCCGGATCCATGCCTCCTCCGTATGCAAGTCATCCACAGCAGCAGCCGCAGCATCCATCCGCACCGGGGCAACCTCATCATGGAGCGGCATCCAATTCCTCGGTATCGTCTTCTTCGCACCATCATCACCATCATCCCACTCATTCGCAATCACAATCACAACAGCAATCTCAACAGCAATCTCAACACTCCATCAAACCGACCAAAAGTAGCAATGCCTCCACCGCAAGCGACGGTGGCAAGAAGCGATTACGTTCCGATACCATGTCGGGTATTTCCATCAAGGGCGATTCATTGGATGAATCACGCGATGATGTGGCAACGACCGATGTGACTGCCTCTTCTGCTGCTGCGGCGGGAGCAACAACGACGACTGCTGCCATGACCACCACCGCCATGACTGTTGCAACGGCACATGGAAATGAATGTAAGAAGGAACATCGTAGAAATTTATCCAATGCGAGTACGGCGTCTACCTTGAGCATTGGCGGGTTTAGCATGACTTCTTTGGGTGAGTTATTCGTATCTTCTTTGTTATTCTAAAAAACAACATTGGATTGAATACTGCAACCTGAGTTGACTGTTTTTGGTTTATTTATTTCTATTGATTGGATTCTAATAATGCCAAATTTGTTTATACTTGTTCATTCGTTGTTGCAGTGGAGGCATCCTCTCCCAAACGAAGGAAGGGACCATCTCGCTCTCAGAACATCCATCGGACACATTCCACTATGAGTGCAGANCTCTCCCAAACGAAGGAAGGGACCATCTCGCTCTCAGAACATCCATCGGACACATTCCACTATGAGTGCAGAATTTGGCGATGGCAAGCTCCCTTTGTTGGAAGCATCCTCCACACTGTCGGAAGGGAAGATGATATTGAAGAATCTTTCCATCAACTCTTCTGTCAGCCTGCGTCAAAGTTACTCTGCTGAAATTGCCGAGCTATGCGGACCATCTCCCATTAATGCTGTGAAGAAGGTCAAGGACGTCGAGGAAGAAGTGGATTTGGGCAAGACCCCCAAGAAGCGAAACACGTCTAACAAGAAAAACCCCAAGGATGTTGCGTCGGTTGTGTTTCGATTGGATAAGTCCATGACCAATACTCCGGCAGCGCTTCGACTTCAAAGCAATGATGACGATTCTCCTACCATGATGGACTTGATTGGCGGTGCGGATACCCCGACGACTGGATTTCTGTTGAGTAGTATGGAGAATGCAATGACGGATGAAAGTAGTTTGAATCGTCATTTGCGTGGGCAGTCATTTACGCCTCTTCCTCATGCCTTTGGAGGAGATGATTTAGGTTCTTCGGGACACTTTGGATTGACTCCACAGTTGTCATGGACTTTGAACGGTTCTCCCCTGGGCGGAGACGTTGCAGAACCATCGCCTTGCTTTGGGTTTGGTTTGAGCAGCACAAGGAGCAGGAAGAAAAATCCTCTTTCGTCGCCAAGGTCATTTTGGAAAGATGACTTTGATGACAAGGATAGTGATAGGAAAGGAAAGAGCAAAAAAGACAGTGCCGAAAAGGATGGTCATGGAATAAGCCATATCTTATCTATGCTTTCACCAACCGCAATGGATGCCAACATGAGTGATACTTCAATTGAGGCCCCGATTCCTCTTTTCTATGACGACAAACGACCTGAACATGAGGAAAAGAGAGAATGCGCTGTAAATTCCTCTGAGCAGGCACTCAAAACACCTCTTCGTAGCAGGTCAAATTCCCAAGTTGCCCATGCATCGCCTCAACTTGGTCCTCATCCTATGCCTCATGGATCTCCTTGGGCTGGCAGAGATTACAGAAGACCAGCATACATGCACAGTCCAATTCCGAATCATCATTCTCATCATCCGAACACCACGATGTCTCCATTTGGAGGTCATTATGGGGACCGCCGGCGCGATGGGCCTCCTGCTTATGGAGCATACCCACCTTCACATCATTCCATGGCACACCACCATCAGAATGACAGAGTACGGAATTTGCGAGGAAGAGCTCCGCCAAGTCACCATATGCCTCCTCCACATCATCTTCCACCCCCAACTTACCATCATACGCTGACGTCTCCTTTAATTGGCGGCAGCCACACAAATCAAAGGGGAAGAATCTGGTCGCATCAGCCCCATGTGCCACATCAATTGGATATGGCAGCATCAAAACGAAAATGCGTTCCAGTGAAAGCACCTATTCCATCCAGATTCCAAGGTGATATTGATAAGTACAAAGATGCTCAGGTACCGGAATTTAATAACTTGGTCAACTTTCCAGGCAATATGAATAATATTCAGAAGCAAACTTCTAATGTTCCAGAAGGCATGAAGTGCTGTGTCATGTGTGGTCAGGCATGTATGTTAACCACCGGAAAGCATAAGAAGTGTGATGGTGCAGCAATGCACAAGTCTGGTGTGGGACCAGGCATGGGTGTTGCTCCACTCGGAGACAATAACCATCTTCTTTCAGGCAGCAATAAGAATGGATCTAGTTCCTCCGCTCCTACGATCCCAACCCAGAATAAAGGTCTGTGCACTCATTGTGATGTGAATGTGTGGATTGTTACCCAATCAGGTCTTGAAATCAAATGGTGCAAGGGTTGCAAGAATTTCCGTCCTTGGGCCGCATTCGGCGACAAGGGGCTTGCCACGAAATGTGTACGCTGCAGGGATAGACAACGTGAAAAGTATGCTCTTCAAAAAGAAGAGAAGGAGAGGGCCCGCGGAAGCAGGCAGACATTGAATGCTGCTTGATTCACCGGGAGTTCATAAAAATGCTTACCAAAACATGATTATCTGTTAGCTTTCTACTTATTATTTGATATTTTGATGATATTGGTTAAGCCTAAATTATTAATACTGCACAAAATTATTCATGATTTGGTACAATGTATGTTTTAGAAGTATGATGAATGGGGGTTGTGCATCCAACCAATTGACATCCAGAGTACTTCATTGACTTTCGTTGCATACAATAAACCTCATGTATTCCTAATGGAAAGGTAATACAGAAGAAAGAGTTGATCGTAGTTACTTATGCATTCAATTTGCGGTTGCACATGTCAATGAACTGAATAGAAATGAAGCCATTCTCTTTCTGAACCCAGACAGCACACACCTCATTAGAGACCACGAAAGACCCAATTGGAGACTCAAATTCTTATTTCTCCTTGGTCAGAATATTTTCAAGATCACCTTCTTCATACCGGGCATTGATGTTGTCATTGTTGACAAAATGCAAAGTTAGTGGAATCAACCAATGCTACTTGGCATGCAAATTGGAGTAGGGAAAAAATCTTTTCAAGACGACATAATTCAATAGTTCAAGTTGATTAATGGACTAGTTTTTGTTTCATTCTTCATAAAGCAGTTGTAATTTATGTCATGACTCATCATCAATAAGTATGACAACTCAAGATTCAGCAAGGCAAATTTTCACACTTTTTAGGCTTGGATCATTGTGCTTGATTTGAAGGTAAGAGGCAGTTCCATCCAGTATGATAATATTTGAACTACTTAGTGTTCTTTCATTTTTTATTTTATAGCCAACATCTGGGCCTGCATTGTTTAAGCGTGAAAATATTATTTGAATCTACAAATACTCAATGACGTCCAATCAAATTAAAAATACATTGATCAACTTGACTACCATATTCAAGAAAAATGATTACCATTGAATCACAAGTAATACTTGTATCATTATCATAGAATCATACTAGACAGCAACATGACCAGAAGTCACCACTGTCTAGGTGTCAAAATGCCCTCATATTGGCCCAAAAGTATAGGAAAGGAAGTACTGTTTTGGTCCAAAATTTCACACATCATATTTACAACTTGAGACAAGCAGGTTTAGAATGAAAAGAAACAAGAAAAAAGTTGCATTGTTCCATATTTCCACATGCAAGTCAAAAATAAATTTTATCTCAATTAGAAAAGTCATTCTGTTGAACGAAACATGATCAAGGTAATTTATTTATTGGAATGAAATATACAAAGCTGTGCCATTTTTAATTGCTTCAGTCCTTATCCACAAGCATCTGAATTGCTTTATTACCATGTGAGTTTTAGACTACATGACAAACATCAAACTGACAAACTAGAGGCAGCTATGTTGCGGTCACTTGACTCAACTCTATGGAAATATGTAGGATCGTGCAATATTGAGGATGCCTGAATGCCTTCAAAATCCTTGGCAAACTATCAACTATCAACTGTTGAGATGAAATAAATGTAGTTATTAATATGCTAAAAATTTCCTAAGTATTTTTATGAGTATAGAAATGGTAGGACCAAAAAAACTCGGGGTCATCATGGTGGCAAGTTTGGTTGCCATCAGCAATGTGATGTAGTTTGTGGTGAGGCGTCGCACCATGTGTATCATGCGCCTGCCTCGCCTATGTACTGCGCCAGCCTATGCTACAGGCACGGCTGGCTCGCGTAGTACTCGGGTATAGTCCCGTAGGGCTCATAGGACTGGTAGGGGATTCTTACGTAAGTAGGGATCCCCTATCTTTCCAACACACCCTTGCCGAATACTAGGCATTTCTGTGGCCAAACTCACGACTGTTGTCATTTTTTTTGACTTTTTCACAATAAAGTCCACTTTGCGTATATCAAATTTCAGGGGCAAATCAAAGCTGTTACAGAATGAGCTCCACGATACTGGGCCAAAAGAATTATCCCTCCACTTGAATTTGGTTCTGCTATGCATGCAATTCTCTTCCAAATGGTATTGATCCCACTCACTGTGTCTTGTTACAGCATTGCTGCGCTTTCACAAAGTTCTTTGACCAAGTTCATTCACTCAAGAAGTCACTGAGAATCCACATTCACCTCGGATACACAATGGTCTCCATTGTCTTCCTATCGACAATTGTATTCTTCATTTTCTTCAGACTTCTCTGTTCAGAAGGAGACGAAAACGTTTGCGATAAATTTACTTCAAAGATTATGATCACAGGCTACTGCATTTTGGCATTGCTTTTGATAATGACATTGGCTGCAGCATTTCGTTATTCGATCCCATATGAACTATTCTATGCAATACACATATTATTCTTGGCAATTTATGCTATTGTACTTGCACACACCATAGATGTCAATCAGCGAAGTGGTAAAAAGAACCACAGCCAGACCTTCAAGTGGTTTGCACTTCCGCTTTTGTACTACATGTGTGACTATGCAATGATGAGAATCAACCAATGCTTTGTGACCCAAGTTGTTTCATTCACAGCTGCTGAAGGTGGCCAAGGATCCCAAATGATTATCCTAAAATTGCGCTGACCAACTCTTTTCTTCTTTCAGCCTGGCCAGTATGTGTTCCTGTGGGTTGGGGAAATTGATCACACATGGCACCCGTTCTTGGTTGCAAGTGATCCACTCTCCAATGAGGTAGAATTTTATATTGAAGTGTTTGGCAAAAATAGCTGGACTGAACAGCTTTGGGAGCATCTACAAAACCAAGGCCAAAACAAGCGATGCCAAATCAAAATGAAGTAAGTGTAATTTTTGATTTGACATACAGCGATGAGGAATTCTTGAATTAATTTTATTATTCAATTTATTCTTTGTTCCATTTTACCCATCATCATCATTCAATGGTCCTGTGTGTTTCTTTTCTTCTTAAAAAGGCTGATGGGGCCTAATGGCATGCCACTGGTAAACGATGGAATATATTCTCACGTAGTTGCCATTGGAGCTGGAACTGGTATAGTTCCTTTAGTCAGTCTTCTCAAGAAACATATTAATCAAATGCTTCTGATGGACCCTGAATCTTTCCTTGTTGGTGCAATGGAGAAGGAGAAGCGGAACATAGTCATTTGTTGCGCCAAGGAGAACAAAAATGGATCAATTTTGCAGCAAGTAGTTTCTGCTTTGTGTGTTAGGAGGCTCTGGACTCCCACTTTTAGCTTTCTAGCTTAATCTAGTAAAAAC
>JALLAR010000273.1:0-18088 GCA_036939335.1 Conticribra guillardii
ATAATTCATCTCCTAATTATTTTGATTTTTATAAACCTCATATTCAAATCCATCTGTCCTAATTTCTATACTTATATCTTTTACTTTACCTCCTCATGCCTCCCTTGTCTCCCTCCGACCTCGGACCTCGGACAACCAACGATGGGGGCGCAAAAAAATATCCAAAATTATCAAAACTTTTATCAAAGAACAACATCATCATCATCTCATCATCATCGACATAAACAATACTCCTAATCAGCTCCTTATACTCATTTATCACCAGTAGAATATTTAAATCCACCAAGATGGCGGCAAAAGCAAATTCAGATTCCTCTTCCTCCTCATCATCTTCATCATCCTCATCGTCCGATGATGATTCCTCCGTCAAAGTCGAAGAAACAACCACTGCGAACAATAGTGCCACCAACCACGACGAAAATGAGAGCAACGACGAGCATGCCGACAACGACATTGACCAATCCATTCAAGACGCTTCCGAAGGCGACAGCCACAAAATCTTCCTCTCACGCATCCCCCAAACCTTCAACGAAGAATCCATAAAACGCATCCTCGAAGAAACCTTTGGCAAAGATTGCGTGGTGGACGTGTCAATTGTGTATGACAAGTCAGACGATGACAACCATGATGGCAAGAACAACGACGGCAATGATAAAAAGGGCGGACACCCGAAACAAAAGGAGGATCAGCAACCGCATCGTGGATTTGCATTTGCAACCTTCTCCTCGGAAACACACCGTCAGCAGGCCATTGATGCGGGAACTGTTCGTGGATCTGCGAAACCCACTTCAAAACGTCGGCATACACTTTATATGCAACCAATTGTTCGCAAAGAGGAGGAAGAAACTGCTGCCGATGGTCAACATCAACAAAATATTTGCTTCTTGTGGAAAAAATATAGATGTCCGTATGGAGACAATTGTAAATTTGTCCATGAAGGAGACGGAGGCTGTGTCAATGATACTGCTGGGGAGGGTGATGGCGAGAAAAAGAAGGCCGTTCAAAAATGCTTTTCGTTCAAAAAACGTGGGAAATGCAAGCTGGGCGACAAATGCCCCTTTTCTCACGAGTTAGTTGTGGAGAAAAACAATAATGAACAAGAACAAGAACAAGATTCCAAGAAAGAAAACGAGAAGGGAACCAAAGCAAAATCACAAAAAGATTGCATCAATTGGAAAAACAAGGGCAAATGCCGCAAGGGCGACAAATGCCCCTTTCGCCACGATGCCTCTGTCCGGGAAAAATTATTGGCAAAGAAGAAAAAGAATGGGAATAATCCCAACAACGAAAAAGGCAACCATGATGATGGTGAAGCCAATTCCGAATACGACGAAAATGGCAAAAAACGAAAGCGTGACGGAAAACTCCGCCAATCCCTCTCCCTCCGTGTCTTTGGCCTCAACTACACCACCACCGAAACTGACATTCGATCCTTTTTCGAGGAGTGTGGCACAATTGTGGAAATTACCTTTCCTACATTTGAGGATTCGGGTCGTTCCAAGGGGTATTGCGGCGTGTTGTTTGCGAGTCCCAAGGCGGTGCAAAAGGCGGTGGAGAAGGATGGGCAGGAGTTGCATGGGAGGTGGTTGTCGATTCAGGAGGGGAAGATGTATTTGAGGAAGTGGGAGGAGGCGGAGAATGAGAGGAGGGGTGATGGTAAGAAGAGTGGTGGAGTTGGTGATGGAGATGGAGATAGAGATGGCGATAAAGAGCCGTTGGTGGGTGAGTTTGGTCAAAAGGTGAAGAAGAGGAAGAAACATGGTTTTAAAGAGTAACCATACTATTGTGTTCGATAGTAAATAATAGTGAATAAGCAATTAATAGGGCTACTTAAAAGCGCAACGCAACCTTTGTCTATCCATTGTTTCCTTTCGCTTTCACTCCTGTGAAACTGATTCTGCACTTGATAGCATCGATTTATTTTCGAATCTTCATTTATTGTGATAGCAATGTTTGCCTTCGCTGTTTTTCTCCCAATCCTATCTAACAAGTTTTAATGCAGAGCTTTCGTCAAGTAGATACCTACTACAATTAACTATGTCTTACCAACCAAGTGAGAAACTCGTTCGGATAATTTGTTTGATAAAATTGTTGAATTATTAAAACCTATTAGGCCACATGAACTACAATAAAAAATAAGACAAAATCGATCCAAGTGCCTAACATGAGTTATCTCGGTCTTACCAACCAATCCTTGGCACATCCAAAAGTTGCTCTTTCATCCTATTTGAATTTGCCACCTTGGCTGTTGCCTCTGTTGTGGTGGTGCTAACAATATCTCCATCTTTGCTGCCAACCCTTTCAACTGGGCCTGCCAAAGTCTCCAATAAATGCAAATTCCCTGAAGATTGTTTTTGAAAATTTCCAGAATAATAACTGTCATCATAGGATACTTCTTCCGGTTGTGATTTTTTACCAAAGAGTTTTTGAGCCCGTTCGGCACTAGCGCTTCTGGTCCGTTCTATCATAGTGGCGACCATCATGGTCCCCTTTTTATCCTTTGGACGACCAGGTGATTTTTGTGCAAGGTCTAAATCAGATTTGCCATTTCTCCGTAGTCCCTTATTTGGTGCACTTGAGTTGCCCATGTTACCCCTGCTGCCTACACTATGCATGCTGCTTGAGCTGCCCCTTCTCACTTTCGCTGGATAAAAGCCGCGAGCAGAATCTTTGTAAGGAGGATGGCCGTTTGGCATATTCGAGCTGCCCGTGCTGCCTACACTGTTCCTGCTGCTTGCGCTGCCCCTCCTTGTTTTCGCTGGATAAAAGTCGTGAGCAGAATCTTTGTAAGGAGGATGGCCAGTCAAAAGATTAGGTGTACTTTTGAAGCTAGAAGTGTCCGTAAGAATGGGTGGAGGCGCAATGATGTCATCTCCCAAATAATCATCACCGGCCGTGATAGAAAGATGTCCAGTGGACTTGCGCCTTTTATTTGGACGATCGTCATTGTCGTCACTCTCGTTATCGCTCATCATATAGTCTTCTATATCATCCTCGTCGCTGCTATCGCTATCTGACTCCTCGTCGCCACCTTGCATTTTTCGATATTTTTTTTGCTGTGCCATTTTGTGTCGACCACATCGCACAAAGCAGCAGACACTTGTGGCAATCACCCATGCAATACAAACAAGTCCCAATGCAACTTGCCAATGAACGGCAATGTGATCCGTGGATTCCCTCACTGCTTCCACTCCCTTTTCCCATGTTGATTTGCTTTGAGAATTATCTATCCGTTGAGTACAAGTCTTTTGACCAATATAAGGACTGCCATCATAGCATGGTAAACATACTTCTCCATTATTGCCATGTCGACCAAAAGCATTGTATGTCCCTGCAGGACACGCTATTCTATCGCAATAAAAAACATTATTTGCTTCGTTCTTATTCAACTCCGCATCCATACAAAGAAGCGGAGGCACAATTCCACGAATATTGTTCCCCGAAACATCCAATTGCGTTAATGCAGTATATCTCAAATCACTCGGCAAAAAACCTGTCAAGTCATTATCACTCAAGTCCAATACCTCCAAAAATGGCAATCCTATCCCAACCTCATATGGAATGGATCCCGCCAAATTTCGATTCTTCAACGAAATCTTGACAACATTATTGTGAGCATCGCATGCGACTCCCGTCAAATCGCACAAATATTTATTATCCTCGTTCCAATCATTCACTCCCGTCCAAGTACCATTCATCGACGTGGCCTCATAAAACAACTTCAACACATCCCTCTGCGTCAAATAGACACAATCCCCACGCTGCCCAATGTATGGATTTTGAATCGTGGCCACATCCCCACCCACGCATTTCTCACACGGATACACTCCCTCCGCACCCACCGACCCCGAAGGACAGGCAATATACTCGCAATAATTCCTCTCCGCTTCCGATGGGATGTCCGAGAAAAAATCGGAATTGATTTCCGGCCCACAGACGTCGGGGGACAATGCTCCCGTCAATTTATTCCCATCGATGAAAAAATCGTGCAGCTTGTCGAATCGTTCGTAGGATGCGGGGACGGTTCCCGAGAGAGCGTTGGATTGGACCCATAGTTCGAGCAAGTGGGCTTTCCCTATTTGGGCGAGGTTGGCGGGGAGTGGTCCGACGAGTTGATTGCCGTCGAGATAGAGATATTCAAGAGCGGGGAGAGATCCCAGCGCGTGTCCCGGAATGATTCCCGAAATGTCATTGTCGGACAAGGAGAGGGTTTCGAGATTTTGCATGCTGAGTATGGAAGGGCTGTGGAGCGTCCCAGTGAGCAAATTCTTTTCTAACCTCACTTCCTCGATAGATTGCAAATGTGGCGATGTCTCGTCACGAAAAAATTGTCCCGATATTCCATTTTCACTCAAAAGAAGCTTTTTCAATATTGGTGATTCGAATCTATCGGGAAGCGTGCCCGTCAATAAACAATCTGACAAGTCGAGTAGGCTTAATTTCGGTAATGCTGCCAAATCCGAGGGTATGGATCCCTGTATCAAATTTCCCTTGAGATTCAATTCCTCCAAGAATGTGAGTTTTCCCAGTTCCGTTGGAAGCGTCCCCGAGAGTCCCACATCGGGCAAGCGGATGGTGGTGACCTTGGCGAGGGCTCCGCTCATTCCAACTTTGCAGGTGATGCCCTCCCATTCGCAGACGGGGACGAGAGATTTGGAGGACCAGCCGTTTTTTTCGGAGGACCACACTTTGCCTTCGGTACCTTGGATGAGGGAAAGGAGGGCATTTTTGTCGGTTTCGCTTGCCATGGTTGTTCTCTTTGCTTGCTCGGTAGGTGGGATCTGTTATGATGGGATCAACGTCGGTACTTTGACATGATTAAAAAATGTTTTTTTAGAGTGTAGGAGTAGGCATAGTTGGTTGTCATGCATTGGTTAGGGAAGATTGGAGAACTATTAGAGCTAGGGTGATAAGCGGATGTGTGAGAGAGAGGCGGGCCCACGCGAAGGGAAGAAAGGTCACTACGGGTCACAAGACTCACAACTCACAAGATCGATCTTTTGAAATAATGACTATTAATACGTTGGAATTAGTATATTTACACTCCAATTATTTCATTTGAAGATGACAGTTGTCAAAATTTGATGCCGACCTCGCCCTCACTCTCTCTAGAGAGTAAAACATAGTAGAGTACATAAATAATAATTCCACATCCACTTCATCTCGAATTCAGTCATCAACAGCGACGAAATGCACTTGTATCATAAAGAAGACCATCGGCAATGGTCTATTCTCTCAATGGCGAAATCCATGCATCTTTTGTATAATACTTTTCATTTCCAAGTGAAAGTGCCGATCGAAGGTTCGATGCATAGTAACAAGGGGCCACTTATTCACATTGCAATCAATATTTATTTTCATTGCAGTTGTTTGGTTTTTGACATCGGTGGAAACAATATTAGTTATGGTTGAGCAGTGTTTTATTCATTATAAACATCCTACGCGATTCAAAGGAAACTCACCTGTTTTGTGAATCGACGAAATGGCCGCATAAAAGGTGTTACTCCAAACATCTGCATTTCCATTCTTAAACAGCTCTCTCTGCACAAAGTAAGAAAATTACGAAATCGACATTAGATGACTTCCGTCAAAGCATTCGCTACTTTTGACCAAGATAAGAATACGTATTTCCCACTTACCAATCGCAGGCAACCAACCACAGAACTAATTGCAAAATAAACTGGGTGTAAAATCAACAATGATTTAAATTGGCGAGCCAAATTTCCCAACAACCCCACTTGAAATGGATAAGTGTCGCATAGAATGAGAAAGAATATGGAGAATATGGAGACTTGCATCAAGAGTATACATCCAAAGAGGATGATTTGTATTTGTGTTATCCTTTCAATGTCATCTTCGCCTGTGGAATACGATTGTAGGGCTTCGTACTCTGCTTTTGAGTTGAGGTACAAATCTCCGAGAATGAAGAGTATCATCAATGCAAACTTGGCATAGAATCGACCGTTTAAATCGTGTTCCATAATGAGCAACATATGTATTGAGAACATAAATGTGACGCCGAAATCACTCTTTCGCACATCGAGAATGAATATTTGAATTTTGAAATCGTTATTTTATGCAGCAAAAATACACTCGATAGTGATATTACTTAGTACTACAGACAATGGCTCAAATGAGTCGAAGCGAGTTCGACAGGATTCTCGAGCTTTGCTCAAAGAACGCAGTCTATGCCAACGATGCAGATGGTGAAAGTAATGATTCGTATGTCACAATCAGCCTGAGTGAAAACCCAGATATCCGCAAATACAATAACGCTTATAGTGAGGAAAGGTCAAAAGTTGAAGCAATAATAAACTCAGTATCTACCACGCCCAAAGAAAATGAGACAGAGTTGGTAGTACCAATGACGAAAAAATGTGTTGTTTCGTGCATTAAAGATTTATCGAATGTTCCAAACATATCATATGCCAATGGTAATAGCATATTCATCCCTTCGAAGTTAAAGGACACACATATATGCAATATTTCTTCGTCGTCAATTAAAGAAGGAAAACACGAGCATCATTATTTTTATATCCAAGACTGCCTATCAACCAAGCTAATCTCTTTGACAGTTACAACAATATACAGAGGAGAGTTTGTGGGTACTTCATATGTCCCAGGTAAAATAACTATTGGACTAAGGCGCTTATCGTATGGAAATGAGCCGATAATGGCATCTGACGCAGTGCCGCAAAAAAGTAATATTGATCCATGGGTCTACCACGAGCAATTAATCCCCACAATTAATTTGCACAGTCCAAATACGAAAGATGAAATTGGACGCATTGTCGTTCAGCACAAGCCAGAACGCGCAACAATCGACAGTGGATTGTTCGAAATAAATGTGCTAGCTGAAAGAAATGCCAACTTTAGTATCACTATCAGTGGTTCCTTTGCGTGCGAGGCATCGACTGAGTTAAAAAGAGAGCATGCGCAAGTGCTTGCAAATACACAGGAATCATTTCTATGCTCCCAAACGATGGTATCGCTCCAGACAAACATGCAAATAATTGAGCGAAAGATTCGAATAGAGGAAAATTTGGTGAAGGAAGCACGTGCAAGATGTGATCGATGTGAGATGGAGATAGAGAAGCTTGATGTTGAATTAGACGGACGAGACGATATGGATGATAATGGGACTTTCATAATAGAAAGAATCAAGGTGCTTGAAGCTGAATATGATCATTTTTTTAGTTTATTTACTCTTCGGTAAGTGAAAAGGTAAACATGCGAAAAAAGGGTAGTGTTGTAGTCCCTGAAAAACTGACTTGGTTGTTGCTTCTGTTTCTTTGACTGCTAAAAGCTCAAAATCAAGAGACGAATTGGAAAATAAATTGTGTATCGCATCCAAAGAGAAGGCCCGTCTTAGTAGCAAAGCAAAATCATTGAAACAAGAGGTGGAAGCTAGTAAACTAGTTTTATCACAGGCTTCTTCATTTCTTTGGGGTAGAGAAGCATCATCAGTGCTCACGGCGAACCTTTGATCCAGCGCTTCTGATTATGAGCACATTTTCAACAATCTTGCGAAATGAAAGTATTCTCCAATGTCAAGACCCCATCTATGAATTGGATAATATGCTCAGTGCCACGAACCACGACATTGGCAAATGTTTAGCTTTCAGTAGAGTATAAAGTTTTTTTCACTTTGCTGGTGTGCGCATTGATTAAACAATAGTAAGCAATTAGGAATAGAAGATTAATGCGCCATCAATTTTCTCAGCGGTGTGAGAACAGGCAGCCCACAACCATACTTGTGTCAGATGACTGATAAAGGTGGGATTCTACTTGGTTTGGTCCCCAACACTGATTTTTCGTTTTCGACAGTGAATCTAGAAAAATGAAGGTTATCACTGCAAACAATGATCAAATCAAGTTCAAAGATACTGCAAATGTAATTCAAGGAAAGACAAATGTGATATAAAACTCCGCACCAAAATAGAATGATGATCTGGAAAGGGAAATCACTGCATACCCATGTTCTAATTCGCGGCCAACGACGGACCAAGAAGCTCTTTTTGATAGAAATGATTTCCAGAACAAAAAAGGATCGGGGTCACTTACTGCATCGCTGGTTCTAGTATGGTATCCAGCATGTTCCGGCCAGGCCAGATGCCAGTTTCCAGAATGCATCAAATCCTATCACGCACAGCGCAACAACGGTTCCCGTCAACCATTCTGTTCAGTGTAATGCTGTTAGTGTGGGTTCCAGAATTCCAGAATGAAAGATCATTGTTTCATGGATGGTACATAGGAGTATGGAGGTTCTACATACTAGGTAGGTAGTAGTAGTTAGTTAGCGTAGCACTCCGAGTTTGACTCAGTTTTCCGTTTTTTCCCTCCGACGTGATGGCCCCATCAATGTTATGTAATACTCTAGATATCTCTCTAGGCTGTCATGTCATTGTAATTATTTCCACTCGTCGCTCGTGGTGCGTGCGTCCACCTACAAAAAATAAGAGGAATAAGCGTGGAATATGTTGCTTTGCATTAACAGAGATCCTCAGTGCTTCCAGTCCAAGGATTGCTGCATTGCAATTATAAACCATTTCCCTTGCACTGAAAGCTCATAATTTCAATTTTGGTGTCCAATCACATCTCAGCTCAATCAATTATTCTATTCGACAAGATGAAATTCGAACTTCCCTTTGCCAAAAACAAGTCTAGCCATGCCGTAGAAGCTGATGATTCTATCAAGAAAATGAAACATAGCCGCACTGCTCATGAAAGCAGCTTCGGTGATGAGGCCGATCAAGATGGTTTCAATGAACACCCTGTCGACTCTTCTGCTACAACTCAAGTTGCTGATATCATCCTCAAGATTCCTGCGCTCACATGGTTCTATTGGGCCGAGAAGATGACAGCGACTACCTTCGGAGAAACCTTCGCAGATTTTTGGAGTCAAACTTTGGTGAGAAATGTATTAATTCTAACATTTGCAATATCTCATACAAAAAGCAATTCTCGATTAATATGCCCGCCCTAACTCACACAAAAATGAACTCCCTATTCGCAATGTTCACCCCAACTCAGGGCCTCGGGTACTCATCCACGTCGGCCATTATGATCTCAATATTCCTCCTTTTCCTCGGTGGTCAACTTTACGTCAAAAAATACGTTCCTCCTCTTTTTTGGGCAGTCATGGCTACAAGTAGTATTGCTGGAACTCTCGTATCAGACTTCATTGATCGTACACTTCATTGGGGGTATCCATTGGGAATGGGCGTCCTTTTGGCCCTCCTTGTTGCCGTTCTCGGTGTATGGAAGCTCTCAGGTCTGCACATGAATGTCGCCGGTGCTATGGATAGGAGACAAGAATGTCTCTATTGGACTGCCATCCTTGTCAGTAACACGCTTGGTACCGCGTTGGGAGACTTTCTTGCTGACAGCTTGGAGTGGGGCTTTGCCGTGACAGCCGGGTCAATTGGAGCAATCTTGGTCGTTTGTGCCATAGTTGCCCAGTTTACAACGTTCTACCCTGTCGTCCTTTTCTGGGTTGCCTTCATTCTTACTCGGCCATTCGGCGCCTCCTTTGGCGACCTCCTCACCAAGGGATCAGAAAAAGGTGGTCTTGACTTGGGAACAGGAAAGGCATCTTTAGTCATTTTTGCCATGTTTGTGGCGTTCTTTGTATATGAACTTTACGTGATCCGCAAGACAAGAATTGCTGCTGAAGAAAAAAGTAGAGCCATTGATAATTGCCAGGCGATTGAAATTATGAATTCTCAGGTTTAGGTTTGGGAATAGCGGAAGAAAGAATCACCAGTATTTCTTAATATGCATGGGCCTGGTCTTGTGCTTTAGGGTTCTCCGATGGCGTGGTTTTGCACCCAGCGTTGACAAAACAAGTTTATGTAATGGAGTTCAAATGTAATAAAACTAACATATATTTAGTATTACAATTGCTGCCATCTATTGCTGCTATTTATGGGCAGTGCTTAGAATATTCGTGTATCGCTGAAGTGACAATGAAAGGTATAATGGCCTGGCTATGCCCATGCGCAAAAGTGTGTACCAGTACAGTGGAGATTATAAATTTGCGACAACGGCAGAATAATACTATGTGGCGAAATGAATTGGATGAATAGTATTATATAATGATGAAGTAGTTTAATTTATTATCGCATAACAAATTGGCAGCAGAATGTCTAGGACAATTTTTAATTTACCACTTAGCACAATAGACAAAAAGATTTTTTTGCAGAGTTCAGAAGTTTATTCTTACACCATTAGTAAGGTCTGAGTTATTCATTGTCGTTAATGATAGATCGGTGCTAGGATTTATTTTCGCAGTTTGACTACTTGATCATACGCAAAATATTTTAAGCTCTCTCAGTGCCAACACCAATTATAAGAACTCTTAGATATAGTATCCAATGCCAGAAATGCTGTGTAGAGTCTGGCAAAAAATGCTCAAATCAAAACCAAAGAGACTCGCTCAGGAAATCATATGCTTGGGATAAGGTCTGGTTTATCAGTAATGCCATCGACACTCTTCGTAATATTGCAACCATCAAGATGAATATTGCTATCGTAATCATCTATGGTAGTATTGACCCCATTCCTTTCAATCCTACAATTGTCCAAAGAAATTACTGAACCACCTCTACATTTTATTCCAACTCCAGAGTTATCACATACAGCACTGTCAGTGAGCTCGGCGCAAGCTTTCTCATCAAGAAGGAGACCACTTTTATTTGTGGATCCTCCGACAATACTTGCTTTTTTCCACCGTCCACCAGAATTGCTGCCAACCATAGATACGACATTACCGAGACTCCCTTGATTATCAAAAATGCAATGAAAAAGGTTGAGACGACCACCAGACTGTATTCGTAAAATGTCGTTAGTAGTCGCCAACCCCGTAACAATTCTTGGCCGACGAATAGTTACACCCTCCATCCAACCACCATTAGAGTTCCAAGAAATTTCACCGCTCAGTTCTATAACAACGTGGGATGGGTCAAACTCGTCTCCCACTATTTTCACTGGAATATTTACAATGAGCCCATCCTGGATCCAGTAATGCCCATCACCTAATTCTATTGTGTCGCCAGGAACTGCCACAGCCATTGCATCAGCTATTGTACAAAAATGATTCTTGCCAAGCTTCTTTTCATCCATTGCAAGAGCGCCCATTTCCACAGGCCAAACATGTTTTACAAACGATATGTCACTTGCTGCTTCACGCCATCTGTGGCAGGTAGCTGCGCAGCGATTTCGTTCGGGATGAGGCACTAAAAATTCCATGATGTTTACAAGTGGCTTTAATGGCATCAGCCTCCATCCTTCTGCTCTTGAAATTTCTTCTGCTTCCAGCATTGATAACGCATTCGGCTTTTCCCACATTGCCTCACCTGTATCTTCGTTTAAATAGAAGGGTTTCTTGCTCTTTTCGTCTATTCGTGTGATCCAATTTTGGCCAGTTAGCTTTCTTTTAATAGTCTCGGAACGAAGGCGTGCCTTCTCTCTGATGTAAAGTTGCCTTTGCCGGGGAAGGGCCTCAGGATCAGGGAATGTTGCAAGCAGATCCCCATCTTCGAATGCCCGTTGCTCTTCATCAACCTTTATTTCTTCTATCTCGTCCAAATCTAATTCAATCTTCGTATTTGATGCATCTTCTAAACGTTTTTGCTCCGCAAAGTAATACGGAGAATAGTACGGGTCGATTGTTTCTTTGACATTTAAACCATAGCGCTCCAGTGGGTTTAGTGAATCGTTGATCTTTGTAGCATCCATGCCAACTTTGCTCTGCCAAGTTGCAAATTCCTTTTCCAACTCTTTTTCATCGTCATCGTCCTTCAATGATTCCTTGTCGTCTTCCCCTTTTTGAACATTGTCACAATTTTTTTCATCTGGCATCTTCTGTTTCTTGTGAGTCTTCTTCTTTTGTTTGCTCTTGGCTTCATCATCTACTTCGGCTTCGTCGTCGTCCTGTTTAAACTGAATAGACTCGTCAAACTCCTGAAGTTCTTCAACTGCCTCTTTTCTGGCACTTTGCATAGCCTTGACATCATCTTCGTCTTCTAGTAAATTCATCGCCGATTCAATTTGGTCTTTGCTCATAGAACCTTCATTCTCTTGATTTTTGGATTCTTCGCTGCCATCAGCCTGGATGCCAAAAATGTTTCTCAATTTACCAGTAGTGAATCCATCTTCGTCATCGTCATCATTGTCACCATCATCTATGGGTGCATCATTTGATGTCGAACTAGCGTGAAACTTGCCTTCGTTCATCACTAAAAAGTCTAAATTGCGTTTTTGCTTAGCTTTTGTTAAAATATTCTCCTCGATGGAATGTTCCGTGATCAAACGGTATATATGCACTTCTCGTGTCTGACCAATGCGATGAGCTCTATCTTGCGCTTGTGCATCCATTGCAGGGTTCCAGTCGGAGTCATAAAAGACAACAGTATCGGCGCCAGTTAAATTAATCCCTAAACCTCCTGACCGAGTGCTCAAAATGAAGCAAAAGACTTTAGGATCGCTGTTAAATCTGTCCATCAGTCGTTGTCGCCTCTCAACATCTGTCGCGCCGTCAAGCCGTAAGTATGTGTGACCATTCAAATTCAAGAAAGCTTAAAAGGAGATCAAGAATGAAAAAGTGTTGTAAGTTGATGACATTCCAACAAATAAAGAAACATAATTGTTGGTGGTCCTAATCTTACCTTCCAATACATCCAGCTGGTGTTGTGTTATTTGAAAAGTAAATTAGAGTTAGTCTTCAATTTAACTGCAATGAAAAAAAAACTACTATCATGATTACATACCATTTTGCTCATTTGGGTAAATATGAGGACACGGTGACCGTCACGCTTTCGTTCGCGAAGAAGTGTCGCCAATGTTTGCAGCTTGCCAGCATCAAACTGAACCAATTTTTTGTCGGGGAAACAAGTTGTCAACCTTGAGCTTGCTTTACTGAAGACTGAAAAATAGGTCTCAAAAGCATGAGATGTTTTTGATAAGAGAATTCTTTGAGATGATATGTAGGCTTTGTCCTGTCGGCTCGAAAAGAGTACTGGCTGACGGGTGCCTGCTTTTGGGACGCAAAATACAAATTTGTCAACTAGCTCATCAACCTCTTCTGCTCGTTCTTCTTGTGACCTTCTCATAGCAATGAGCTCCGTTGGAGTCGATGCGACTTGCGAAGCAGTGAGTTCGCATCTTAGAGGTAGATCTAATGGGCGAGGTTCCAAAGTAACCGCCTGAATTTTTCTGTGCGAGTATGGAAAAATTGATGTTTTACATCTCCATGAGTTTATGTCACTAATGAATTCAGCATTAGCTATGCGATCTCGCTTTGCTGCTACCCACATCCGTGATAACAAACAAAATAGGCCGCTGCTCATGCTTTTGTTGGGAATTGGCTCTGTAACATCACAATCCATAGCATTTTCAATTATTGCTGATTTTGAGGTCATAAGATCAGCTAGCTGTCCAGCGAAAATGTCATCAACCAATGACGACTCCTCAAATGACGGTGTGCCTTGTCCATTAGACCAGAGAGGCAGGAGAAGGAAGGGGCTCAATTGCTCCAGCCCAGATTTGGGTTCTATTGCATTTATCACACAAGCTGCCGTTGACATTGATAGTGGTTCCATTGTAAATGGTGTTATGACAGAACGAGGCTCAAATAAGTCTGGATGATTGCACACTTTTCGCAGTTGCATTAAGACATTCATCATCCCCATAAAGTTTCCTCCTTGCAGGGATTTTCGGGTTGACGAACGCGCCATGAACTCTTCGTACAAAAACATCTACATACATATAAGTAAAACGGCATCAATGACGGTTGAGAACTTGCTGTTGCTAGTGAACAAACCCAGTGCATACATCTTGGATAAAAAATATTCCATCCTTACCTGTCGTCTAGACAGCTGGCATTTCACAATGTGTTCGTACTTCCCAGGTAGTTGGGTTTCTACATCCTTTTTCAATCTCCGTAATATGAAAGGACGAATGATGCCATGCAATCGAGATATGAGGTCATCATTACGCTTTGCGTTGCCTTCGATAATGTTGTCCATGGGGTTTGAAAACCAATACGAAAATTCCTTGCGGTCTCGAAATACATGTGGCATGAGGAAATGCAGGAGACTCCATAGTTCCATCAAATTGTTCTAGAAGAGACGCACCGCGAGACATGAGATTCTTTGAATATCCATGGCTAGAGATATAATTTACTACAACGCAAACTTACCTGAAGTGGGGTTCCAGTCAACAACAGCCGGCGTTGTGTATTAAAGTTGATGAGAGTCTGCCATCTCTGGCTTTCAAAATTTTTAATGTTATGAGCTTCGTCCAAAATCAAGTAGTACCTGGATTGAAGAAGAGGAATGAGGAATTGGCAATACAATGGATAGAAGAGGAATGAGGAACTGACAATACAACTGATCGAAGAAGAGGAATGGGGAATTGGGAATACAACCAACGTACCATTTTTTTCGCTTGAAAGCAAACGCGTCCTGTACTGCCAACTGATACGATGTAATGATGACATGATACCAGTTCGGCTGAATGGAAAAAAGAGTAAAAAATAATTAAAAAGTGTACAGTTCAGAACTGGCGGCAAGCGAAATCGAGACAAAAACTGTTGATGATTGCTGCTACTCACCTTGGTCCAACCAACTCTCAGTTCTTTCCGCCGTTTTGCATTTCCGTAATAACACAGGACCTTTAATCCAGGGCAGAACCTTTTGAACTCAACTTCCCAATTGACAAGACACGATGTTGGCACGATAATTAAATGCGGTCCCCATATGCCCTTGTATGATGCAAGATATGCCAGCATTGATATTGTTTGGAGTGTCTTAGGAGACGAATAATAACGAAATTAAGATGAGTTTTGATTACGAGGAGATGAGCAGATTCCATCACAGAAAAAATATGCCCCTTACCTTGCCGAGTCCCATTTCATCTGCAAGTATACCATTCAGTCGACGAGATTGTATCGAGACAAGCCAATTCAAACCAATATGTTGATAAATACGCAACTTCACCCAGCCCGCAAGTAAAAATGGGCGGGTGAGCATAGTCTCTCTGGCTTTTGCATCAGATGCTGCCAAAGATTGCAATGCGTCCAATCCTTCATTAGTAGCAGTCTTCGCCTTTTTCGGTGACTTTTTTACATTGTTGTCAGATTCGTCATCGACCTTTTCAGATGGAGAATGCTTCCTCTTCGGTGATGGATCATCTTCTGACTGATTCAACCCATATGACTTTATGAGGTCATCCACAGATAACTCGTTGTCTTTTTCCAACTGAGAGATCTCTTCTTCGTACGTCATTTCTCTGCCAAGTTTTTCTTCTGCTGCTATTGTTGTTTCATCATCGACCTCCGAATTGGCATCTAGTATCATTGTGAATTCCTCTTCGTCTTCGTCATCATTGTCGTCAAGATTAGTTGATAGTAATGCAAGCGATGACTCTGCGGTATCACTGTCAGCGTCCATTCTATCATCTTCGTCGTCAGACTCGTGTTTGGTTTCTTCTGTGTTGGCATACATTGCGCGTAGCTCCTCTATTGACATTTCACTCTCACGTTGCAGTAGCGCAATCTCATCTTTGTACGACATATCACGGCCAAGCTTTTCCTCTGCTTCGATTGTTGTCTCGTCATCTAGTTCTCCATCACCGCTTGGGTGGAACTCATCCTTTTCGTCGTGATCATCCTCGTCCAATAACGAAAGCGAAGTTTTTGCATTTTCATCATCACTCTCACTGTCCACTGAATTATTCTCCGTATTATCAGAGACGTTCTCGTCCTCATTGGCTTCTTCCATGCCAGCATACATTGCGCGTAGTTCTTCTATTGACATTTCGCTTTCTCGCTGCAGCAACGAAATCTCATCTTCGTATGACATTTCACGTCCGAGCTTTTCCTCCGCTTCGATCGTTGTTTCGTCATCTAGCTCACCATCGCTGCTAGGTCGAAATTCATCTTTATCCTCGTGATCGTCTTCTTCCAATAACGAAAGCGGTGGATTGGTGGTCCCTTCATCGCTTGATGCTGCGTCACTCTCAACGCTTTTTGCATCATTCTCTGCATCATCAGCTTCTTCCATTCTTGCATACATAGCCCTCAATTCCTCAATTGACATTTCACTCTCACTTTTCAACAAAGCAATCTCATCTTCGTATGAAATTTCACGTCCCAACTTTTCTTCAGCTTCGATTGTTGTTTCATCGTCCATTTCGTCGTTGCCACTGGGGTGGAATTCGTCCTTTTCTTCGTTATCATCTTCGTCTAACAAAGAGAGTGGTATTTTTGCATTTTCGTTTTCAATTTCATCGATTTCTGCAGCAATATTTTCTGATTCATTATTATCATCTGATTGTTCCAATGATTGCTCATCAAGTGATGTAGCAAAGGTGACTCGGCGTTTTTTTTGGTTTGCAGAATCTCCGTTCGCTTCAGTATCATTATTTAAAATCTCTTCAACTCGTTCTCCTAACTTTTCTTCATTGTCACCACCACTGTCATCTACATCAGGATATGTCTCCTCGCCAATAACTTCAATCAATGGAGCCGATTGATTTGGCTCAACCACCATGCTTTGTCCCTCGTCAACCAAACGTTGTAAAACATTATCCAAGCCCATTTCCATTTCCTCCAATAATTTTTGCACCTCTTCCTTCACACTGCCTACCGACTGCTCACTTGCAGCTTGCAAAAAATCAATCATATCAGTTGCATCACTTTCTTCTTCTATCAATAGTTCCTCATCGTCAGGTACAAAATCTTCATCCATTTCAATGAAAATTGAGGTAGTATTATTGCTTTTGTTATCTTCATTTGCAATAGATGAAGTAGTAATAGGCTCTCCATAAAAAGTTGATTCGTTGAAATTTTCATCTTGATCCATTCTTGAATAATCAATAGGAGCCTTTTTCGATCGACGCTGAGACAATGTGCTTTGCGAAAGAGCCTCTTCAATTGTCAATATTGGCGTGTCCTCCCCTCTCACAGCACTACTACTTTGATGACCATCAATCAAACTCTCCCCGTACTTCTCAGTCTGCCGCACCAAAAACACCAAATGCCGATCCATATCCATCCTCCTCCTCTCTTCCCCCTCCAACCGCTGCTTATACCCCACAACCCTCTCAATCTTTTTCCAATATCCCCGAAACACATCTCTGCCCAGCTTGGCACCCAATCGTCTCACTCGGGCTTCGAATTCGGCATGCTCCCGTAATTTCCGAGTGTGCAATGTCGAATGATGGAGTTTGACGGCATTGGCTAATTTTTTCGCTTGGGATAATTGTCGTTTGCGTTCCGCTTGGAAATCTGCCGAGAGCCACATCATTTCTTTGAGTGTGTAGTCCCAGTGGGTGTCAGTTTTGGGGAGGATTGGATGGGGGGATGTGGGGGGAAAGAGTGTGGATATGGATTGTTCCAGTGTGGTGCTAGCAGATTTATCATTATTTGTTGTGTCGGAAGTTGTTGCATTTTTGTAATTCATTTCATCATTTTGAAGTTTCTTTTGGTGTTGCTGCTGGTGTGATTTTTGATTTGCAGGGGCGGGTTTGTTTTTTATATCCAATTCTTTGAGCCGTTCTTGAATCTCTTTTTTTCGATCCGTCAATTCTTGATGAGTGAGGTGAGGCAAGTGGCCAAATCTAGATGATGGGTTTGGTGCATTGGTGGCTACCGCAGTTGCTGCAGCAGCTGCTGACGCTTTTTTCGTAGCTTTTGTTGTGCTGCTTGCTGACATGATGGCAGAAACAGTGGCAGAGGATGGCGCCGTCGTCGGCGTCGTTGCGGAGGTGAAATGTGCAGTCTGCGCAGATTTTGACTTGGCGCTGCCACTTGTCTTGGATGGTGATTACTGTTTATAGTTTTTGTATTCGAGTGTCTGTGGAATGGTCGTTTCGGTTGTGTTGGTTGGTGCGCTCCAGCGGGGTTTGTAGAGAGCTGGCGCCGGCATTCATTATTTTTTGTTTGTTGCCATTTTCTTTTACCATATGCATGTTTCGGCAGGTTTCGGCGTTGTGACAGTTGAAAGAATCACAACACATCCGCACGAATCAGTTCGGAACATTTTTTTTATACAACATACAATTTGTAGGATAGATAGCCCCCGTA
>JALLAR010000274.1:0-18079 GCA_036939335.1 Conticribra guillardii
CGAGCTCCAAATGAGATAAATATGACGGATAAATTCAAATCCGAAATCTTCCAGGGTTTTCTTTTGTCCGTCCCTCAAGCGGACAAATATTTTACCCGTCCGGAAAATAATGAATTACACTTCTATCCAATATCGTACTCATTCCTATGTTAAAAATGGTTTCAGGTTCTGACAGCTGACAGGGTTCGGACTTCGGACTTCGGACTTCGGACTTCGGACCAATCGAGAGCATCCATCTTGGTTCGGATATTCCGAGTGGAAACAGCGTTCGCTTTTACTGGATCTCCATAAGTAGGTAGTGTTCAACGTAGGAGTTCGTTCTAGCAAGAGGACTCGGCCAGATTAATATGATGATGTTTTTTAGATGATGATGATCAATATTTATTTTTCAACATCATGATCATTGGCTTTTCCATAAAATCAACAGAACAAAAATAAAAATAAAAAGTCTCAAAAAGTTAGTAAACCTGTCACAAAAACACAAAATAACGCAAAAAAAATCAATCAAATCAATAATAATAATCTACTACGAAAGAATCAAAATGACGATGCCAAAACAAGTGAAAGGATCCAACCCCGACAACAACGGATCCGCCAAGGGATTGAAACTGGTCATCATCGGTGGAGTGGCCGGCGGAGCGAGTTGTGCGGCGCGAGCGCGACGATTGGATGAGACTGCCGAGATTTTACTTTTGCAGGTAAGAAACATCTTCTATCTGATGCAGAGAATTTGGGCGTATTGGATTTTTAATTATATCGAAGTTGAATTGCTTGATGCAACAAACATCGTCAAATCATTATGCTGAAAGAAAAAATGTGTCAATTAAGGACGAAGAATTAAACACTGACGAAATGAATGCCGAAGATTCGTCGGGTGACACATTTGACATTTGTTGATTCTTCTTCTTTTCATTTCAAGTGTACTAAATACTACGAGAATATTTTTTATGTTTCGCACCCCTACAGTCTGGTCCTGATGTTTCGTTTGCAAGTTGTGGCATGCCTTACTTCATTGGAGGAGAAATTACTGACCGCAACCAGGTAAGCGATTTTAACATGATTGATAAGAATGTAAACGAATAGGATTAGTACTTAGGATACATGGATAATATCGAGCCAAATTTCATTTATCATTTTTGTCTCATTTGTTTTCTATTTTTGCCCATACAGATGTCTGTCCAAACTCCTAAGAGCCTGCGCGACAGACTCAATATTGATGGTACGCACAAGAGACTATTGCATCGACTGAATTCCGTGTGCTTGATGTATAATCATTGATTCAACTATTTTATTTCGTCAATTTATTTATTTATATTTATTATTGCGCCCATAAAACTAAACTCTCTTACGACCGTTTTTCCTTCTCGTTTTTGAAACAAAAGTTCGAGTCAATACACGTGTCACAAACATCAACACTGAAACCAAAACAGTCAGCGCCATTGACGAGACTAACCAATCTACGGAACCCATAAATGTCACATACGACCACCTCATAATTGCAGTAGGATCTGAACCTCTTAAACCTCCCATTCCCGGAATTGATCGTCCAGGACTTTTGTAAGAATTTCACGTTTGGTATTTTCTCGCATGGCATAGTTTCAGTAACATGGCAACTTGTAACTCATCCATTTCGCATTATCTTTCTCTTGGTTTTGTTGCCATACTACCTTCAATTCCATACAGTGCCTTGAGAAATCTTCAAGATATGGATGCCATTGTGGATTGGATTAAAACCATGCCCGATAAATGCAGCACGTGCTCCGAGTTTGGTAATAACGGAGATGCTGCTTCCAAGAAAATGCATGCAGTTGTTGCTGGGGCAGGGTTTATTGGGCTCGAAATGGTGGAGCAATTAATGCGCCGCGGTTTGGACGTGACTGTGGTGGAGATGCTTCCACAGGTGTTGGGCCCAATTGATGTGGAAATGGCCGCAATTGTCGAAGAAGACATGATTGCAAGGGGCGTGACATTAGTCACAGGCGATGCGATCCAAGAGTTCGCACCAAACAATAACAATGGAGATGAAAACGATCCAAGTACGATTGTGAAACTAAAATCGGGAAAGATGCTTCCTCCGGCACAAATCACTATTTTGGGGTTGGGAGTGAGGCCGGATACGAAAATTGTTAGAGAGGCAGGAATTACGTGTACTGCACGGGGTCACATTCAGGTGGATGATTATTTGCGTACAAATGTGGATAATGTATGGGCAGCTGGAGACTCAATTGAAGTGAGGAATCCTATCATAGGCGCTGATGAAAAATGGGCTGTTCCTTTAGCCGGGGTGAGTTTGATATTTTGTGCTAATGATTGAATTGAGGTGGTTCTTGAGACTAAGTTGCGTGTTTTGATCCGAGTCTTATAATTTTTTTTCTCTCGCGTTACAAAATAGCCGGCCAACCGTCAAGGACGAATGGTTGCTGACAACATTTATGGAATGAATCGAAAATTCAAGGGTATATATGCCGCATCAGTGGTGCGAGTTTTTGATTTGGTTATAGCATGGTATGTACCAGCTGCATTGTTTTATATTCTATCTTATGCGCTACTGCTTCTACCCGTGTTTACTCTACCATAATCTGAGCTCACGTGATCATTTATCATATATTTAATCTCAGTGTTGGACTGAATGAGAAGATGCTTGTTTCTAAAAATCTTCCATTTTCGTGTGTTCACGTCCACCCCGGAAATCATGCCGGGTATTATCCTGGAGCAAAAAGTGTCAACTTCAAACTTCTCTTTCATCCGCAAACGGGTAAAATATGGGGTGCCCAAGCAGTCGGAGAAGAGGGTGTCGAGAAACGTATTGATGTCATATCTACTGCAATTCAAGGAAATTTGACTGTTGGAGATCTAGCTGAATTGGAATTGTGCTATGCACCTCCAGTTGGAAGCGCAAAGGATCCCGTGAACATTGCCGGCATGGCAGCTCAGAATGTGGTTGATGGCATGGTAGGACAAGTAGATTGGAAGGACTTAAAAAAGGTCGCAGCACTTCCAGATGTGGTAGTTTTAGACGTGAGAAATGTTGGAGAGGTAGTCAACGACGGAGCTCTTGTTGATGGTGCAATGAATATTCCTTTAAATGATTTACGTTCAAGGATGGGAGAGATTCCTCCCAGAGCAAAAAGAATTATTGTTTCTTGCGCGTCTGGGCAGCGTGCTTATTATGCATGCAGAATTTTAATGCAAAGTGGAAAGTTTGACAAGGTAGAAAATCTGAGTGGTGCATGGAAGACATTCTCAAAAGTTAGTGGGCGCGGGTCTGAGTAGTCGACTTCATTCTGTATGCAAAATGTTGACATGCACTATGTACTGCTTTAACGATGAGCAAGTGCATGGGATTACTGAAGTTGGTTATGTGGGCACTTAAAATCAGCATATAATTCAATTCCAATTTAAAAAGTTCTTAAAGTAAAGCATATGTTTTTACATTCTGAGCGCCTCTAAACTTCGCAATATATAATACCAACACACACGGAAGCAATGTCAGGGCGACGATTACATCTTACGAAAAATTACCAAAAAATGCTTTTAGTCGACTCGTTGTGATAAAAATGAGGACGAGATCGATTATGAAGAAAATGTCAAATCCGAATAAGAGGATGTCTTCTAAAATTTAATCCACCTTATCATATTAGGTCTAACCCCAATCAAATCTGCAAAAATATGATGTGGCGGAGCCGTGTGGTATTTTTCAATGGAACAATGCTCCTGGTATACCATTGGTTCCTTTGAAGGAATATGATTTAAACATTGATCCAAGAACTTGGGAGCCATATTTGATGGTGATGCTGAATTAGGGTTAGTCGGCTAAATCTTTCTCACTGAATCGAGCTTGATGCTGTCTTTTGAAGACCATTCTACTTAAATATCGCCTTCTTAGTTCCTCGGATGCATAGATATCCCACTTTCAATGGATAGAGTAAAAAGATTTGTTGGTGCCAGGCATTTATGTTTAGACGAGAACAGTAAAGCAACATGTGTTATAAAAACAATAGAATAGTAAGGTGAATCGCAAACTTTGACAACAATTCTTGACCATACCAAAGCTCGCCACAGCCACTTCTCGAGAAAGTATTGATGATCACTCCTGGTCGCATCTCCGCCACCCTTCGTCCTCCACTTTTCAATGCAAAATGCTATTCGTGCAGGGTATGTTGTTGTCCCGAAGCAGATTCATTTTGCAGTATAGTTTACAAAATAAAAATGGCGAAGTAAGAAAAGTTAAATCTTTTGCAAATAAAGCAACGAATTTCAACTCCCAGGCACTTACCGGCATCTGACATAAGTTGCATTACAACAAACCTAGTACAATAGAGATACAGCAATAGAATAAAAAAGAGAAAACATTAAATTCAGCGTTGGCAACAAAACTTCTTTTCTCGTGACGACGAATCAGACACAAGAAACATGCATACCTCACTAGCAACAACCGAACTTCGTCATCGCCATCAAACAATTCATTAATGAGACGATCAACAGTCACGTTGAAAGACGCGACAACTTTTGGAAGCAGTTCCTTTGTCTGCTCAGTCAATTGCAATTTTTCGCCATTCTCGTCGAACCTTACAACCCAATCACCCTTCTCATCTTCCTCCATGCCTAGTGCGTGAAAGAAACTCATTAAAAACTGGACAAAGAACATAAGTGTACAAAAACACGATGGTTTGAGAGGAAAAGTATGCAACACCAAAACACACACCTTAGTAAGAAAAGCAGGTACCGGCTCCAATGAAGGTTCTCCCAAATCAAACATCCAAAGATATTCTTCATTCAAAAATAGGTTATGCAATCCTCCATCAGTTAGCCCACACGTCCAGATACGATTAGTAGCACTGGACTGTTTCATGGAAAGTGCCAATTCAAGGAGAGATTGCCATTGATCAAGTCCAGAAGCAAAAATAGGATTCTTCGCATGATCGCTGTGGAAAGGGCTGGGGTGTTGCTCCTCTTGGGGCAACACAAACGTTTCATCCACCGAAAGCCGGGGATTAAATACGTCATCTTGGTTAACATGATATTTTCGACAAAATAAGTTCATCAAATGTTTTGCAGGCACAACCTCCTTTGGTTTCAAATGAATCCGTTTCATTGCTAGGTCTCTCCCAAAATTTCGAAGCATGACTAATCTTCCCGTCACGGGGTGAAAATTCTTAAGTATTGCCTTTCCCACGAACATATCAGCCAGAGGTGACACATCTGCCGCTGTCACATTTTCGCCATTGGATTTGCGGGACATAATTTTGGCATATTCACTACGGACTTGATCCACAACATTCATTTCCTCTGGCATTGTCAAGAGCTGCAAATTGCGAATGACCCGTATTTCTTGGTCGATTAAATGATGGAGAAGTGGCCCATGAAGTTTCCCTTGAACTAGAAGGGATGATGCAGTGGTGCAAGATTTGATAGTAGCACTGCTGCTTTGTCCAATTGTTTGTTGAGCCAATGTGACCTTCCAATCATGTTCCTCTTGTTTATCATGAAGTTGGTTAACAAATGCCATCATGGAAGCGTACCCATCACTTCCATCCGATTGATGGCACATGCTGCATACCTCGTCCTCCTTTTCATCATGAGTCTGATTGTTTGGTCCTTCCCAGCGCCTAAAGTGTCCACCAAAGCATAGATCAACACACTTAGAGTGCACATGAAATGATGATGATTTGACATTAGGCGCACCAAACAGATTGATACTCCGTCCATTTTGCGTTACCGAGTTTTTCTTCTCCATTCCCTGTGTACTCATCATTTGTTCCTCGCTCAGCTGTGTCTCCTCTTGAATACTGTCATTTTGTTCCATTTGCTCCATCTGTCGTTTTAAAATATCTGGATCAAAATCAGGGACTACTCGGCTAGAACGAAAAGTGTTATTTGCCAATTCACCTTCCCTCTCGCGCAAATGCATTGGACTTATGTAAATCATCCGAAAGGCGGGAATCCGCTTTTTCATATCTTCCAGGGCGTTTTTGAGTATTTGAATTTGTTCGTTGTTTGTTCCGTTGCTTGTGGCCTTATTCTCGGCTCCGTCTTGGTCTCCTTTCTTATCTTCCTCGTTGGCATCGCCTTCTGCTCCATTATCTTCGCCAATACTATCGGGCATGCTTCCATGTTTTGCTTTGACAAGTTGTTGATTTTGGAATGTTGATACCGTGTTTATCATTGAGTTCATGGTTGATAAAATAGGCTGTGATGTCATTTTTGCCATGGCTTGAACACGATTAATAGAAAGGGATGATGTCATTCGTTTTCCAAAAGCTGGCAGGTGATCAAATCCATCTAGAATGCTGCTTTCGGCAGTAGTTGTTGTTTCGCTTTCTTCCACAATGACACCATGATCATTGCCTCCAATCCCACTACTATTGCTTTGGCCACTAGTTTCAGCCAAATTCCCACAACTACTACTACTATCCGCAACAATGCCATTTTCGTCTCCATTATTCTCACGAGCAACAGCCCCAATCAAATTCCCAGCACTACTACTGTCAGCAACACCACCATTCTCATTATCACCACCATTATTCCCGCATTCCCTCTCCAAAGAATCCACCATCCAATTTGCTCTCACGCCCATCTCCCTCTCAATTTTCACCAAACTCACCAACTCCACCAAATCCTTTTTACCGCCATGCTTCATTACCAAACTTCCCAGTTGGGGATGATGTCCTCCAAAGACGGTGACTCCGGATCCGCCTCCTCCATATTTGATCAATTTCGATGGATCTTCAAGAAGAGGAGAAGGAATGTAAATATTGGGATGGAATTGGGGGAGGTTGGCATCTGGTTGCGATTGGATTTTAAGGCAGGTGCAGCAGCAAGATTGTTTTTGCATTATTTGTTGTTGACTCTTTTTTTGTTGTTGCTGTTGTTGCTCTCTTTGTTGCTCATATTCTTCCATTGTTGGTAAGAGTTTGGATGCTTGTTGCTTTTTTGGAGAGGACTCATTATCATCAAATAATAATGCATCATTTTTGTTATTATTATTATTATTATTATTATTATTATTATCAGAATCTGCTTCATGAAAAGAGGATGGATCGTGCAACATGATCATAATTCCATGATCCAGAGGTATTTTTTCAAATAATTGACATTGGTTGGGACAGGAGCATTTCATCTCGCTGTTTCTATTTGTAGTTTGAGGAGAAAATGTCAAAGTTTCCGGCTGAAAGTCATTTTCATCGTGTTCGCGATTATTTTTGTCGTGAATATCATTGCTAGCAATTTCTGCATGCATTTCGCTTGATTTTGTAGACATGTTTAAATGCTGGATGGGATTGATTTTAAGTAAAGTTTCTGACGGATAAATTTTGGAATCGGGTCTGATTAAAAAGGTGGTGACGGCTCTGATGGATTTCTTCGATAATTATTTATATTTGAGAAATATTATTGTGGCCGAGGCAGAATCACAAGCAGTAACTATAGTAGTAAGGTGCCATGAAGTGTCTATGCTGTGTCAATCGATTTCCTTGCTTGCCTGCCGTGGTATCGCTGGAGTGAAGTTGAAAGGAGCGCTATTATATGGTATAATTGCAGTAATTATTTTGTGCGTCGGTGTTGATTGGTGTCATTACAGGAAGGATGTCATGGTTCTCTTGTTGTTTTTTGTCTGTTTGTGGCCGGCGAGATCCGAGATCCGAGATGTGGAGTATCCAAGATCTTTGGAATCTGGAATCTTGATAAACTTGGATCCTTATCTTTGTCATCGTCAATATCGTAATGTATGTACTGTTAGTATCGTAGAGTACTATAGACGTAAGTACTTGTACACCGATAGTACCCGATAATACACGATATTTAATCGCTAAACAACAACAAAAATCTCCCTTTCATTCCACCGAACAATCATCAATCATCATCTACTCCTATCATACTGCCATGACCATCATGACACCGCAACAACCACAACGGAAATCCTTCCAAAACCCACCCAGCCCCAAAGCTACTACAAGAAGGGCATTTTTGAAAATCAACACCTTGCGATTCGCAATCTCTGCAGCAACTATAATTGCCTCTCTCAACATTTTATTGATACCATCATCTTTTTTTCAATTGCGTGATTGTAATGAGAAGGACGGGTGGTCGTTGCTGCCACTGAAGTTGGGATCGCCGTCGCTGCCGTCAAACAGAGGTGCGCTCTCACTCTTAGTGTATGCTACCTACATCAATGTCACTGTCGTATATACTATGCGTAGTGTGTCTTTTTCAGCGTTATTTTTGTTCTGGTGTTGATTTTTGTGAGATTTCAGTTGCATTTTTTGTCTCTCTAGATTGGTATTTCATGACTGCTGGACATTGTTCACAAAATGTTTGATTTGCTTCTAGTTCTACTGGCACTATCTAGTACTTTGTTTTGAGCCGAGTTCATTTGTTTAATTTTAGGATAATTTTGTTTCTTTTGTCGATTTTGTGAGGAATCCAAATGACGACGTAGTTTTTGACTTTTTTATTGTTGATAAAAATGTTTTTGTAAAAAAAGTGCAGGACCGACATATTTCAACATCAAAATTGAAATGAGAGAGATATCACTGAAAGTATGTTGTGTGTATGAGAGCATTTTTTTCTACTTGAATCCACCTCGATCAAATGTGCTTACATGCCACGAAATATTATATAATTTCACTCAGGTCCATCAAGCAAGGTTGAGTTCCTGAGAGTGGGATATGACCATCAAGTAATTGACGCAAAACATCCTGCAGCGGCTACACTCAACGATGCCTTCTCTGCTGCATGGTGGGCGCCAACTTCCAACTTTCTAAAGTATGAAGATGTAGAAATAGTTTCTGCCTCTCCGGAAGGAGCTTCTTTTGAAATGTTTAGGGCAAACGATGGAAAAGTTTCTATGACTGTCGACTGGTTAGATTTGGCTGTGGAGCACATGAGTAAATGGTGGAAGGTAGTTTACGATAATGGTAATGGTAATAGAGTGGAGTTAGAGCAAAGTAGTAAAAGGGTTGTGGATATTTTTCAAAAATATGTGAAATCGAGACAACCCATTACTTCTACAACCAACGGCGAATCGAATGTTGGAATTACGCTAGATATGATGGAAGTACCACAATCCACTCTTGCTGCCATAGCCTACATGCCCTTCTCATCAACAATTGATCCCAAGAATTTGACTGTATGGTCGTTGGCAGCAACAATTTCATCACTGGTTCAGTTTGGTATTGGGCGCATTGTTGTATCTGGCAGGTTAATAGAAGAAAAGGAGTTGGTCGTGGAGGCATTTGGTATTGTGAATGATCATTTTAGAGATCATAAACAACAACACAAACAATTTGATACTGCACATTCGACAGAACACAGAGTAAATATGCCGCATGGCACCATGTCAATTCAAGACACTCAACTATCTTTCTGTCTATCAATGAATGAACCGACTGGAGATAAATGGTCACCTTACAATATTCCCAAGGCAATGCTGAAAAAATTACGTCGTGTTCTTATGGGAGATGCAACTAACGACGAGATTGAGTGCTGGCTGGGAGGTGGAACTATCAATACACCGGAAACGAATTCAAATAGCAAGAACAATGGCAGTCCCATCGAATCAGTGGCCAAAAGTAGATGGGAATATATTTTTCTTGGGGAACCTGATTTACTACTGACAACTCGGCGATCTTCTCTCGCTGCCATAGGAGAACAATTGAAACAAGGATATGTGCTATCGCCTCACAGGCTTCAACCTTTACCTCATGGAAGCGATTTTCCAGGACTTCTTGTAGAAAACAATGTAAAACATGTGGTACCTGCTGTGGAACAGGTGAGCCCCCCTCGCAAGATGCCATGCATAGCTACATAATTCTTTCTTCATTCACTTTTAACTTTTTCCCTGTCTCGTGGAACAGTTTAAATATGTCCACACAGTCGATTCTTCAACAATGTCATGCTGTGATACAGGGTCATTCAAACCATTTACCCTGTTAGACAATTCAGGAGGATTTTGGTGGATGAAAGGCTTTGAAACATTGAAATGGGGGAACCATACCACACCATTGCAGGTTGCACATAAAGCATTACTACCTTATCCTCTAATACGTTTGGCCCAAGGAACGCAGGTAGTTTGGAGTGGAAGTGAAAGTGGAAGAATGTGTATTCCGCATATGAGTGCGTGTGTTAATTTGGGTGCATAGATATTTTGTTGCAGTTTACTCACATTACCCGCCTGTGAAATGCATTTTCGTCCGTGTAGTACCCCTCTGGCAAAAGGTCGAAAAAGTGAAAAGTTTTGTTTGTAATTGCATGCCAGCATTCTTTAGTTTTAAGTAGATACAACGTCTATCTTTCAGGGCAGTTGCAACATAGTAGTAAATAGCGTACAATGTTCAAAAACTCCATCCTAATCCCCCCTTTTTGGGTTGCTTCTTTTTCTCTGTCTGCCGTACTGAAAATTCATCTCCGTCGTATTCCTCACTTTCGCTCTCGCCTTCAAAAAAAGAATTATCTTCGTACTCCTCATCTCCGGAAGGTTTGTCTTCGTCGTCTAGTTCAAATGCAGTGTCCCTCACAATGGCATCTGCCAAAACATCCCTTCGTATGGCATCGCAATAGATGCTCAATCGCAACGTTCCCTAAACGAGCCAGCACAATTGACACAAAAAAGACATCAGTGTAGCTCCAATGAGTCCAAATGAAGAGTATCCATCAGAGACATGACTTCTTACCTGAAATGGGTCCTCTATTCTTGTACCAATTTCGTACACCCCAAACAATATCCACGAAACTATTGCCACCACTGGACCAGTTAATAGCCCTAGATCTTTCACCAATCCAAATGGTAACGTCCATAGCCACACGGTTAAACTCCTCAAAGCATGTCTTGCATAATTCAAAGGAACAACGGTCTGATGGATTCTTTCACATGCCCCAATACATCTGCTCAACTTGTCAACATGCCCGATCAACGTCATTCGTTCCCGGTTTGTAAACGCTGGACTCACATCTTCCACCACCACAAGCTCCTTCGCCATTCTATCACATACCCAGAGTGGTCGATTCTGCGCCCGAGCACACAATTCAAGAGCTCTACCCGGAAGGAGTTTCCAGGGCAATGTGCGCTTATCTACCCAACAAAGTTCTCTTGTCTTTCGCCTACTCGAACCAGTTTCTTCCTCGTCATACGCTAGAGCTGCCACTTCCGGATCAGTATCACGAATGGACACATCTGGATAGAGCAATAGGGAATGTTCGGGGTCGCGGACGATATTTGGATCATCTACTCGTCGTAATGAAAGGAGACTGGGGCGAATGCGGTGACGTAGAAGGTATGGGAAGGATGCGAGGAGTTTATTAATGCGGCGACATTTTGGCGTTCCAATTGCAGATTCATAAAGTTTGATCATTCGAGACAAATCTCTGGAGACTGTAACAATATCTTCCCATATTTTTCTATTGCAATCACCCACACCACAAAAGTGAAAAAATAAATATGCAATACAATATATGCACAATAATTAGTTCATTATGTAAATAAAATGTAAAAAAGGTGCAAGACGAAAAATAATAAACAATGGTATGAATAGTAGTCCCTTGCTTACCTCCCTTCCGCAAAACGTTGATAAGCAGAGTTTGTCCTAAACACCAGCAAAAAACTCATGGCACTAACCATCATACTATGCGGCACTGTTGGCACACACATGTTTGTGGCAAACCACGCCGCACCTTCGGATAGTCCTACAAAGTTACCTAAAATACTCTTGGAAGCCGCCCGTGTCATGAATCGATGAATCACACTCCAAGCCGTTGCCCAGACAAAGACACATGCGACTGGCTGTTGCACATCTCTGAAAATGGTGGAATTGGGAAAATTCTGAATATTGTGCGACCAATCATTAGCGGCGACACGACCGGGTTCTCTCTCTCGTTGATCTCTGTAAAGATTTTGTTCCAGTTGCTTTTGCTCCTTCTTTAATTGTTTTTCAAGTAGCAGCTGTTGCTTTAAAAGTTTCTTTTCCTCCTTTATAATATCTTTCTTTATTCTTTTTTGTTGTTCGCCTTCGATGGTCTTTTGTAGTAATTTCCCCCCAGGGAGGGAGATGATGTTGGGACTTAATTTGTCACTGAATAAACCGGAACTGGATGATGATCCACTGGGAGAGGAGAATGAAGTAGTGTCTCCCGATGCGGCATCATTACCACCTCCCCCAATTCCGCCAGTGGCAGAATAATCGTCCCCTTCGAACGAGGATGACAAATCATTCACTTCCACAACATCTGTCCTCCGCTCCTTGCGCCCCGATGTCATCCATTCGCTCCACTTTCTAGATTCTTCTGATTCTTCGTTGTTTTCTGTTCTATTTTTTCCTCCTGACGCACTTCCATCTACGGTGTTGTTGTTGTTGTTGTTGTTGTTGTTGTTGTCATCATCATTCCTTCCCAAAAAATTTCGAATGATTGTTTCAATGGCGCCCATTTCTTCTTCCTTTTGCCCATCCCCATTAATGGCGCTTCCATCAACAAGCGGGCTGGTAACAATTCCATCCATGGAATCTGTATTGGTAACAGATGATGCCAATACTGCCACCATGGTATTGTCCATGGTAGCAGTGATGGGAGGTTCTTCGTTAGGATGGATGGTCGTTCCTCCTCTTTTTGCTCCTTTGCCACTTTTTGTGGCAGTATTAGATGATGATGATGATGATGTTGTTGTTGAATCGTCATCACTATTGTTGGTTGATATCGATGAGTATGCATCCGCAATGGTAGCAGAAGAGACAGTAGAATCTCCATTCACACTCTTGGTGGTCATAGTACCCTTATCAGTCTTTTGGACATCCACCAAGTTCTTCAGGTCTAGCCATCTTCCCTCGTTCTTTACTACTGCCTTTTCCTCCTCATCTTCGTCTTCTTCCTCCTCATCTTCGTCTTCTTCCTCCTCATCTTCTTCTTCATTCTCCCCGGAAAAAAAGCTCCAGATGGGCAGCACAGAATCTGCATAATCATCGTCATTATCCCATGATGGCGACTCCACTGGTCCCCCATTATGATTGCCATTGACAATATTGACATTGCCATTGATGACCTCGCCAGTAGTGCCCCCTCCATCGTCATGTGAATTATTGCTCATCATCAATTGCAATTTCTTTGCCGGAGGAGTAGTCGTAGTAATACGACCAATAGTAGACGACCTCGGCAAGAAACATGGAATATGAATATCAAACTGATGAATTTGAATAAATGATGTTTTTCTAGTACTGCGTGATGGAATTATTATGGATGCGGCAGAAATGGTAGAAGATGCCAATATATATAATATAGTAGTCAACAGTGGCAATGATGATGATGACGATGATGATGATGATGATGGAGTACTACTACTAGGGCGAACAATGTTCACAACCAGTAAAGGATGTAATTTTCGTCTTCTTCTTTTTGTAGTAGTCATGATTGGCAATGCTGTTGCTGATTATAATATATTATTTACCTAGCTGATTATGGTTCCATGAGCGCAAGAGCAAAAAAGCAAAATGAGAAATAGATTTTTGAGGTTTTGACAAAATCCAAAACTCTAGAAAAAAAGTAATGTAAATCAAGACAAGACAAACAACATACATAATTTGCATGCACCAACAACCAACTAACAATATTCGATTTCAAAAACCAACAAAGTCGAAACACTTTTACGCACGCGGCTGGTTACTACTTTTGACAGTGGCGAAAGATGATGGCTAGCTAACACTATGAGAATAATTATCGTGAGCATTGCTTGTGAGCCGTACTGCATGATAATAATAATATTATCAATATCATATAGCATATTGTACTACACCGCCCAATCGCCGCGTGCGTACAGAAAAAAGACAACATGTGAAAAAAGACTTGCGCATATCGTACCTCTCAACGCTTCTCAAAGCCTCAACACCGCGCAGAATCGCAGTAGTACTACTATATATTATTATCGTAGTAGTAGTTGATCGGCAATGGTGCATTCATTCCGAAGCAAGCTAAGCAGGTGCATGCAGTAAACGTGAGGTAATACTATTGTGGGACGGAGAGATTTTGATTGTGTGTTGTGTGATGCGATGTTAGTTGTGTGTGTTGCGTTGAAAAATTGAGGACCGATGCAGGACCGATGTGATCTTATTTTTTGTTGGCGTGCGCCGGACGCCGGATACTATTATGATGGCGCGCGATGCGCGATGGGCGATGGGCGATTGGCCCACATCCCACATCCCAGTCCTTCGTCAGTGTTTGTTTTTTCTGTTATTTTTTCAGTGTGCCGTGCTTTATTGTACACTGCTCTCGGTGGAGGTAGAAAACAAGAAGAATCAACCTGGATGTAGAGAACCATCGTCAGATAATACCATACCCCAACTTGATTTAAATTGATGTTAATTCTACGGTAGTACAATGAACAATTCATCTATATATTGCTTTCAGCTTCATAGAACTCTGTGGAGACAAAGTCTAAACCAGATTAGTAAAGTTAATAAGTCAACTTATTCATTCTGCATTGTCTTGCTAATTGTACATCCAAGATAAGATAATATTTCTTCCCCGCATTTTTTCTCTGCTTCCACGGGTGATGACTGCATTATTATTTTCCCACCCTGCTAAAAGTCTGCTTAATACAACCCCTTTTTTTCAAACCAAGCCAGTCCATTCAATCTTGAACACATGGATCTGCATCATACCCACACACAACAGTTCTCCACCGGCCCATTTCAATCTCAACTTCAATCTCGACCAACAACCCATCAACTCACGAAACAAAGCTCAATGGTATCCCTCTGCCAAAATGAAATGTCCTCCCGTCCTAAACCTATGCAAGTACTTAAAGGCCACCTTCTCGATCGGTGTGCTTGCCACCCCCAAATCCTTCATCGTAAACACTTTATCCTTCGACGACTGAGCATCGTACTCATCATTCGTCATTTCGGGCAAGTAATCCTCACTCCACAAATCAATGAGATCGGGAGTAATCATGGGATTGCCTTCGAATTGGAGGAGATTCCCTGCATATTTGGTAACTTCGGCAGGAATATCGGAGAGGGTGGGATCCTGCCCCGTAATATCGTAGACGAAGCGTGCGAGCTCCGCATAGGAATAATCTTGGGGTCCGAAGCAGTCCACGCGTCGACCTTCAAACGTTTCGGGATCATCCACAATGCGGTTGATGGTACGTGCAACATCATCCGCCCATACCGGTTGGGTGAGAGCATGTCCTCCATCAACGAGGGGAATCACCGGGAAGCGTTCGGCCATTCTGGCAAAATAATTGAGGAGTTTGTCTTCGTGTCCAAACAATTGCGTGGGACGAACAATCGTAGCCCATGGAAAGGCTTCGAGAACGGCTTGCTCTCCGGCGTATTTGGTGCGAGCCCATTCCGAGGCCGAGTCGGGAGACGCCGCCGCACTCGAGACGTGAATCAAATTATCCACTTGCATTTCCGTACACAACTCGGCAATGGTCTTGGGAACGTCGACATTGGCCTCGGCAAGAGAGGTGTTGATCTTATAATTCAAATATGGGAATTTGGGAATATTCTCCAACGCCCGGGTGGCATAATATTTTCCAACCAGGTTAATGACAATGTCGGCGTCGGCAATGACGTCGGCCATGCTTTGTCTGTCGCGTGAAGAGTAGAAGGAGAATTTGGAGCGGCCCAGTTCAAAGTTGGGGCGTAGGTGGCGGTCGGTGAATCCGTCGCCGCGGTTGCCAATGTAGGTCATGACACCGTTGGTTCCTGCGATGAGAAATAGTTGGAATGGATATATATATATATATATATTACATATACATAAGTGGAATGTGGGGATTAGAAAAGGGGGACCAAAAAGAACGAAACATTGAAAACGCAAAGATAATTGAATTGAGTTCAGTACAAACAGAAAATAAGAGATCAATCAACCAAAATAAAAAAATGCCAACCCCTCCATCCCCCCCTCCTCTTTTGGATCTTTTGCGTAAACATGAACAAAGCAGCATGTAGTATCAAAAACACAATAATTTAAAAAGATGCATGCAAACCCCGAAAGAATGACGAAGTAGTAATGTGGAATAAGACAGAATATATAAGAAAGAATAGCTTCATTCAAGCCGCAAAATTGTCTTCAAATCTCAAAATGCAAAATATTGCATAATGAATCAGACGGTAATTCCATAGCAATAATCATTAGCCTCTTTCTTCTGTTCTCATTCTCATTATTCTTCTTCTTCGTAATGTGTTTTGGCACATTTTCAATAGCTTTGCTCGTGCGTTTCCTCCTCCCCCAGCCCGAGTCTTGTCAAATTTCAAAATTATCTCATTGACTCTCATCGAACTTCTCACAAAGTAGTATTGTATTGTAGAGGCGATTATTTCGGTTCCCCCCCAGCCAGCCCGACCGACCGACGGCACTCACCCAAATGACTGCAAACATATCTCCCCAAGAATCCCGTCGCTCCAAACACCGCCACCTTGACACCCGCATCGGAAGCGCGTCCTCCCCTTCCAGTTTCGTCGGGTCGTTTTTCGGTGATTTTTTGAACGTCGGATGAAATGGTGCGTGTGGCCACTGATGCGACTGCTGCTGCTGTCTTTGTATTGGTCAATGTGGGACGGAGGAGGCGTCGCGATGCGACTGCAGCGGCGGAGGAGAGCATGGTGACGGGTTGAGTTGCTGTCGTCAATCTCAACGTTTGTTGAGCGAGGGTTGACGAGCGAGGGTGCGTTGCGTTGCGCCATTGTCGTTCGTCCGTCGCCAAAGATTAGGCCCCGCGCGCAGGAATGCATGATGCGGTATTTTAATACTTGTTCCTAGCTACAATATGCAGAATTTAGATTAATGTGTATTGACTCGACTTCGTCGACATCAACAATCAGAATAGGTAGGTAGATATGTATGTACTATGAGTAGAGATTATTTGTTCTCTCTATCTACTAGTCTCTCTAGCTAGCTCTCTCTACCTAACTCCATTCAACCTCATATGGATACCATTTGTCTCTTCCAGCAATGACATCTGTACCCATTACTGGGGGCGCTTCTTCACAATGTACCGCGACCACATCCCCAACACACAGCTGCCATTTTGGAAAGGTGTCACGTTTTTCCATGGTAGAGCAGTTATCTACTAGCAGACAATGATTGCTAATGATGATGGTAGTAGTACGGGTACGGGGTGTTATTTTGCTCATATTATTGTTGCCGAAAATTGAAAATGGCAGTAGGTGGTAGGTGGTAGGTGGTAGGTGCTGGTGCTGGTGCTGGTGCTGGTGCTGGTGCTGGTGCTCTCACTCTCATGTTGGTATTGGTATGTTGGTATTGCTATTGCTATTGCTATTGTGAGTACACTAATACTAGTTGGGAATGTCCCTGGTCCCAGACATATCCCAAACATGTCCTATTCCCTGGAGTTGGACGTGGGCACAACTTTTGGGGGACGGGGGGGACTGTTTGGGTCCCGTGTCCTCCTCCCCTTGTCCTTGTCCTCGTTTCTGAGTCATGAGTGCAAGTGGCACCTGGCACTGGCACCTGACCACCACCTTGTCTAGCAACTTTTGTGGTAAACAATACACAACATGCAACATGCTAAACCCAAAAATTCATTTTCTTTCAAAGTTTTTTCTTGAACCATGTATTAGCTTTAGTACTGGTGCATATGAACATGTTTTGTGCATTCACTGAAGAAAATGGTATGGTGTAAATCTCGCCCAAAGGTATGTGTGAATGTCCTCTCATGTCCTTGTCGTGGTCATGTCCTATCCCCATTGTTGTTGGTGGTGGCCCCACCCTGTTTCCTCAGATGATCCCCATGAGATAACAGTACTTGTTCGGTAAGTGTCCCAGAACTTGTATTATTTTTCACCAAGGTGTTTTGATTGAAAATGAAGATACTTTTTTCGTTGCGCTTCGAACGCTCAAGCGGGCCTACACCACCACCACCATGGTGGCCCATCGCGGCACCTCGGACCGGCACCCCCGCATATGCACATGCATGCATCACTGCCAGGGGAACGAGGATGGTGCGTGCTGAAACCGGCAGCGCCCCCATGTTCCATAGGACACACCTACAGAGTCGGCCGTGCCATTGTTGTCGACCACAAACCAACACCACGAGATGGCCAGCCAACCGTAGGAACCCACGAAGGAA
>JALLAR010000275.1:0-18182 GCA_036939335.1 Conticribra guillardii
AGACTGGCGCCCCTAAAAGGTACGCGATGGCATTAACCCTAACCCTAAGATTTTTCTGACAGACAATCATTTGAAACGCCCTCAGTACATAGGAATAGTAACAAACATCCAATTTAAAACTGGTCACGAGACTTATTTTTCATGTGATCCGATGTACAGACAAAATGCCATCGCATACCTTTTAGGGGCGCCAGTCTTAATTAACTGATGACAAAAAAAATTGGTGTAAAAGCCAGCTTGAGTAGAGGAATACCATCTCTGTGCTATGTATGTAGGAGTACTGACTGTTTTTTTGAGAGAGTCAAAAAAAGAAACGGACAAATGACGATTTTAACTATGTATCATTTAAGCCGAAATGCACGCCGGCATGCAGAAAATCACGACGGAGCGTCACAGTTGATTTTTTTGGCTTTTGGATAATCACGTGTAAATTGCTTTTTTGGTACTGGATATACGTACGTAAAGTAGTACAGAATCCTACTCTGATTAAAATATGGGACCGTCAAAAAATCCGATCCCCATTAAAATATTTCAAGAAAAATGTTCCACAATGGCGACTATTTCTATGCCAAAATTGCAGCAAGAGGTGATCCACATGCCCATGATGAAAACATTTCTGACTACACAAAAACATTGTATATGTCATAAAATAATGCCAGGAATCCATTTCTGATAATTGAACAAAAATCCAGTTTGGAGACCCAAGTCAACAATACATAGCATATCTTTTGTGAATGCATTTATTAAAATAAGTAAACAGTTTATTGTGAAATATGAATCAAGTCATTTGTGATGGATGGCACAAATCAAAATGTGCCACCCATGTTTGAAAAGGTGCTGAGTTATCTGCAACAAGCTGATTCAAGTGGCATATGGCCCACCATACCCATCAAACGGCAGTTGGGCATGCTCACAACACCCACAACAACAAATAAAAGGTGACATTTCTTGCAGTTGCCCATTTATCAGCAAAGATGATGGACATTTGCATATGCATTCTTAAGGAATGTGAAGATGGAGCATCTGGATTGTTTTCAGGTACAAATATTACTTTACATAATATTGCAGTCTTCATTTTTAGTTGGCGTATTTCGCTGACATCATTGTATTGTTTTTGTTGCTATACAGTCATCCTACTGGAAATGTCCCTCCTTCCAGAATTAGCAAAAGCATCCTTTGAACTGGAAGGTACATTGAGAAATGATAGGGAGCCTTCAGCCTTCAAGCACTAGTGCAAAGTGCAATAAAAAGGAATGGAGTGTTCTTTTCAATACAGTTTGATGATTTGTTTGGTGTCATGATGAGAAGAAGAACCTGGTTGATTTTAGTATGATAGCAGCTCTAGAGCCTTCTTTATTGTTTCATGATTCAGCAGCACAATTCCATCCTTACACCAACAACAGTGAATGAGGCTGGTCAGAGCAACAGTTCAATTGTTGGTTTAAGAACCTATGCAGGTAGCGAACTCATCACTGAAGGGGCAAAAAAAGATATTAGATACAATGTAATGTAATTGAAATTGTATTTGGTGGATAGAAAGAGTGGCATTGGATATTGTCTTTTGGGGGTAGAGGTATGGTTTGGTGTGGTTCAAACCAAAAGGCTGTAAGGGAATGAGGAACATTCTTCTGGATTTCTAAATAAATATATTAACACGGTTACCACATTTTTTAGAACCAGAAAGTAAGATGGTATGGCAGACATGAACGTGTGATATTTCTTTCCTTTGTTGTAAATGTCATTATATATCAATATCTTGAGCAGGTCTTTACAAGAGAGGCAGTGAAGATAATTCCAAAGTAAATTTTTGGACAGAATTGGAAATCAGGCAGACACTGAACAAAATCTTCAACAACTTTGTTTCCTTGTACACAATACTATTTATTTCATTCTGATCTGTTACAATTATTTTTGTTACAATTGTTATACCTCTACCTCTACCCATCTACTGAATGGGAGTAAGCTAAAGCTTCTTGACTTGACTAATGACTAATATTCCCCATCCCTTGACCAAATTGAATACTAGCTATTAATTCTCAAAGGATCCTTTTAAACACAAAGGAAGCCAGCTTTCTTGTTTTGTGCCATCCTCTTATTGGCCGAAAAAATCTCCTCTAAGGACAGGAGAGGCCCTGGGCGAGGGCAGCTTGCAGGGTCACAATATTTAATTTGGTCAGCAGAGGCAGGGGTGCATGGAGCACATGCCGGTGGCGGAAAAGAGTCCTGACAAGCATGGCGAGTCTGCATGTCACAGCACACAGGTGTGCAAATATCAAAAAAATCACATAATTATGAGTCTGTCGTACCCAAATTTTGATTCAGATTATCTTGGCCAGCAGGGCATCCATTAGTTGAAGGTGGCAGATAATTCTCGAGACTACCATCTTCGTAGCATGTATATCCATCAGGCCACAATGTGGGATCTTGGAAGATGTAGGTGGTGTGGACAACAAGGGCAAGGGGTGCCCGCACATCTTGCCAACCAGAGGCAGAGTCACACTTACCATCTGCATCTATAAGAAGATCTCCACCTTTGTTCGGTTCGAAACAAACAAAAGATCCATCATCGTAAGTGTCAGCTGTAATGGACCTATATTCATTATCCCTTGCATATTGAATACATTTGGTAATACTAGAAACTAGAAACACCTGGAAGTTTAGTCCAGGTGATGTTACATAAATAGTTGATGTCAGCAGCAACGCAATATTCCTGAAAAGACGCCAATAACGGGAACAATAAAGTGAGTTGAGTAAGTGCCACAACAGAGAGTGGTGCTAGCATTAAATAATTTAAAGTAGCTGACAGGCAAAGCATGTCTAGTTGTCTTTTGTGTTGGTGGCAACTTGCAAAGACAGGCACCAATCATTGACTTGTTATTGTTGGTTGGTGCAGAGCAGTGGCAATGCATCGGTCGTGTCTGGTAATACATCACATCTAGATGATAAGAGTATTGGCCAATTATTTCTTCAATTCCCAACACAAAAACCATAATTGCCAAGTATTAGCTCCGGCAAAGCCCTCCGGCAAGCCACCTTGTTATTGTTACAGCAAACACACAATAATAACAGCATCGATGTCATTAGACTGATAGCTGACTCACCTGTGCAGTGGTGCTGGAGACTAAAGATAATGTAGCCATTGCAGATAAAAGATGGGAGTATAGGTATAGGAGTTTCATGTTGAATGAGTGTTGGTGCTTTCAATTTCGAGATACAATGATCAATATTATCAATTTATGAGAGGAAGACTGAAATCGTACACATCATATGACTAATTAACTATGATGTAACTGCACTCAGTAAAAAGTGTGTTTGTTGTGATATGAAGACGAGTACATAATCTCCCATTATTGTGGTGACTTGTGGTGATATTATCCAAGAAACAAAGAACACACACACACCAAGTTATCCTTCCAATACAGACATCATATGTAGAGTGAGTAGCGTACAATATCTAGCATTGTATCTAGATACAATACTCCAGAAAGAAGATATCATACGCACCCAGTATGCACCACTCAACAATTTGGGCTTGCTGTTGATCAAGTATTTAATATTTACTTATTCTACTCTAATTGTGTGATGTGATAGTATCCTGCCTTCTGCCTTGCTTCCACTTCCAATACCAACATTTTACATGATTGAATTAGTATAATAGATAAGATATGTAAACTCGTCATTGCGCCCCGCGCCCACCTTTATCCTTTCAATGAAGACATTATGACTCATCTATCAACTCATGAAAGGCAGACAACAATCTGCCAGGACCCCATCCGTTCACATCCGGACTTAGGTTGCAGTACGAATGACGCCTATACTTGCACCAATGCTTCTACATATTACATATTGCATCTCAACACATGCAACAAAATCTGGCGCCTCGGATGTGTACATCTTCCCGCATGCTCTTATTTTTGCCTCATCTGACCGAAGCAGAGAAAGATTTCATGAGGAAATCATAGGCCTTAAAATGATTGGAAAATAAAGAATCTATCAAGAATCAAAGACATCTTGGCTGCCAACAGGAAAAAGGAGAAAAGATAGTTGAACATTTTGCAAAGTATGTAAGTAGTGATTAATTCATGGATAATGTGAGGCAAAATGGATGCAATTTGTAGTATCCGTCATTTTCAGATGATCTAGCCAGTAGTTTAACCAGTAGTATAATAAATGATTAAAATAAATGGAAAGATACATATTTTACTGCTTAGTGCTCATGATTTCCAGAGCCTCTTCTTATGAATACTGAAGTACAACCCCACAATATCACGTCACAGATGGCAAATTATCCAGAAGTTTAGAATCACATAAAGTTTACAAGACCTGGTCAATGCATCCCATCTATCTTTTGCGAATAAAATTATTTAAAGAAGTAAAAGTATTGTGAAATATGAATCAAGTTATTTTCTTGATGCAACTCTTGACTGCCTTGCATAGTATCCGCTGAAATCAAGACGGAACAAAAGAAAATGTAACGCCTCATGGTTCCTAAGCACCGAACACTTGTCATCCACGTTCCCATCCACTGTGTGGTCAAAATCATAAACTTGCTTGTTGAGCATTTTCAAAAGATCACCCAAGACCTTATCGAATTCCTTGGCCGTGCGCTCAACATACTGAAACAGTTTGGCGTCAGCCAAATAATGAAACACCTTTCCTTCATCTTCATCTACAGTGGTTCGACCCCACGTTTTTTTCGCACGACTTTGAGTTGCCCTTCTAGATTTTGCAGCTTTATTCAATGCGGCAAGAGCATTTGTAAAAATGTGATCCTGAAATTTTCCAAACTTGAGTGCGATGGAAAGAAGCTTTCGAAGCTGGTTTTCCAATGTTTTTGACTTGCCTTTGCTATCACTGTCATTATTCATATTGCTCACTAGAGTTTTCACAACAATTTCATTCAGATATGAGTCATGGGCATGAATGATATCGTCAAGAGTACGTGCCTTATCTATGGATCGGACCAAACTATTCCAACCACCCTCAAGAACCTCAAACATAAGATAATTTTGTAAATTGGATACGAAATGAAGCATTGTCTGGCGAATCGTTGAAATTCTTCTTAGAAGGAACGAAGATTTCTCAGCAGATGCCATGACACTTGGAGCATCCACCCCTCCTGCCTTGGTTTCAATAAGAATTGCATGATTTAGCGCTGTACTCTGTCGCCAAGAATTGTTGAGCATCCATTCGACACGTTTCAGACGAAATAGGAATAGGAAAACTCGATGGTATGTTTCCATTGCAGATGCATGCACTATTGCATCTAATGGACTATCAATGTGGTATTCCAGACAAACGTAATCCCATGGATCTTGGATGGAAGACTCATTATCTACCCATGGTACCATTTCATCACTTTTTGTTTTGGGAGGAGGGCCCATCCAGTAGCGATCTGGATCATTTTCATCAATCATCAATCGCCCTCTAAGGTTTCCAAGTACGTAATTCGGGAGATATCGTGCATTGGTAGTGCGCAATGCACCGTCCACCACTGCCGCAAGAGTATGTGAATAAATACCAGCAGTTGATGTTCTGCCACGAAATTCTTTGTTCAAACTTTCAACAAATGAAGTAACAAAGTCTCCTTGTCCAAGAAATAGGAAGTGCTTCAGAGCAAGAAGATGGCACATCAAGTGATGTTGTTTCTCCATCATTTCTATGATATGAGAATGAATTCGGGTAGATGATTTGACAACGGTGCGATGGAGAGTGGATAAACATTGGAATTTATCGTCATTGCCCCCAACATCCATTAGAGTAACAAAGCCATAACCATTTTTTGTGTCATTTGCCTCAACATTTGCATCATCCTTTCCATCTTCGTTTACATCAAATACCTCCCAATCTTTATCCAACAGACAAGAACGAATGAAATTTATCCCCTTTCCAACAAGAAGAACCTCCCGCGCAAGATCCACAGTCATCATCTCCATCATACCCCCACTCGAACAAAGTGGTATTTGACCCTCAACTAAAACATAACGTTTATGCCAAGTGAAGTAACCAGAAGATTTTCTATCTGACTTGTCCGCAGGCTGAACCTCCGCCACGAAAAATTCCAAATGTCCATCTTCCAAAGCACCCTGTGTCACCCATTGGGACAGCAGCTTGTACCAAGGCACAGACGCGTCTGCTCCAATGGATCGGACCAACATCGAGTGACGACTATCGACATCCAAAGAATGGCGAAGAGTGGATGCAAGTAATTTCCCCCCTCGCAAGTTCCGTGCTCCTACTCCATCAGCGAGTATGGCGAGAGTTCGTAAATGATTTCGAATAGGGGGAATGCGCGCCAACAATGCACGTAGTGTGAGGTATCGAAGATTATTTTTATGTTCAACACTTTGGGGGGTAGTACCGGATGACGCCAACATATTAAGCGGGGGGAGTTCACTCTCCAACAAAGATAATTGTCTGTGATATTCTCCCAACTCTCTATCAAATCTTGATGCCAGTGCCCTTGCCACTGAGCCATGATATCCATCAAAATCCATTTCCAAAACACTGGAAACAAAATCAGAAATTTTTCCATATAACCAGCCACATTCTCCACATAATGAAATAGCGTCTCTGGCACCACTTCCCAAAAGGGGCATTGATAATTTTGAGCAAAATTCTAAATCATGATAACTGCTACTACCTTCCCCATCTTGATCATCATTTTCCAATGAAGGAATGACAGTCACATGTGGAGAAATCCTCACCCCTTCCGCAACCAACCCTTTTGGGAATTTAAATTTATTTTGATATCCCTCGTCTCTAATTATTTGTGCCGTTTGTTCTTCTAGGGATGGTACGAAGCGAAGAATGTTTCCATTGGAATTACGCATAGTCAATACTATTAATTCACGTAGAAGCGCTCTTTCTTCGGCGTAGAATGCTTGTTCTTTGTGGGAAATGGGTTTGTGCCGAGTAGAAGGTGGTTCACCATTCCTAACAATGGAAGGCGGATGCTGTGGAACGATTCCATAATTGGAACTATTGTTTTGACGCGAGGCATGAGACGAGAAAAATAGCGATTCGGGCCGAGCTGCTGTGCTATTTCCACTTTGCAAAGGAAGTTCCGCATGCAATACTCCTTGCGGAGCAATAGTTCCACCAATACTGTTATTTTCTCCTGAGGCAACATGGGTGTTCATGTTGCCATGGTTGTTATTATTGCTCATCGCCAATTGAGCCAACATAATTCCCATTTGAGTCATTGTCTCTTGCTGCATTGAATCGACACGATGAGTTCCATTTGCGGCAGTTTGATTTTGTTGAGATTGAACTACTGCTGCAAGTCTTTGTAAGAGGGAAGCTGCATCATTGCTGTTGCTACTATTATCGTTAGTGCCACTGGTGATATTGTTGTTACTGTTGTTACTGTCTGTTGCGCCGAAATGGACGCCATGGACTGGTTTGGGAATTTCAAATAATTCTCTCATGGCTGTCGGTCTGGAATCTAGCTAGTTCTCTCGGATACACTCGCTCGTTCTCTGTCTCTATCGAATGTGAATACTCCAGGCGCTGAGAGATGTTGGTGTTGTGCCAATTGGCAATGACAATGCGACCAAGCAAACGTAGCGTCGAGCGGCCGGCGGCATTGTCTGCCGGCGGAAAAAATATGGGAGTAGAAAAATAATATTATGATGTCATTGTGCGGGCGCTGTAGCTGTCGGCTGTCGGCCGTATCTGGATCGGAAGTTTCATGTTTTTGAAACCGGTACGAGCAAGTCATTATTGTAGTTTAATGCATCGTAAAACATCAAAACTTCCGGAATTTATTTCGTCCTCTCTCGTCTCTCGCTCCGAGGCCCGGACGACGGACGATTATTATCTATTATTATTATCATTCACACACCGACGACGCCGTCAACAACATTGCTCCAATCAAAATCCACCTCCCAACCATGGCACCCGCCAAACCCCACCACCACGCCGTCTCAGCAGTCCGATTCAATCAATCAACCCGTGCATCCTCCTCCTTCGTGATTGGCAGCGGCCTCCATCGCCCTTCCACTCCACCGGGCCTACCGCCACCAACGGCAAGTCGTTCTCCCTCCAAATTATCCTTTGGGACGGTTTGTTCTTCGAATATTAATAGGTCTATGGAGGCCCATGTGGTCTTGTCAAATGCTGGTGAGAAAATTATTGGCTGAAGAACGTTATTTATGGTAGTGTTTTGTGTGTAGATCCATTTGTTCCTGTGATTTGTGGTGGGGCTGTTTTCGAAATCGAGAAATGTGTATCTATTACGTGAATATCTGGATCTCTCACATATCATTACTAAATTTTTTCCAACAATAATGCGTCGCACAAACACATCATTGATGTATAAGGATTGAGCGTTGAAAGTTATGGAACAGGTACTCAAGTGCGGTAAGTTTTTGGGCGATGCTTGAATCATGATTTGCGAATTATCCGTTATCCTTCAATTTTTTACAGGACTCATAACAACTGCTCTCTGTTCATTGTTTCAACTGGAACAAAAAATTCAATCATCAACACATTCCAACAACAATTCAATTCGATTAACCTCATTTTGTAAACAACAAACAACATTAACACGATAACAATGATACTACCAAAGTCTGCCAGGAAAATCGGCAATGGAACCACGAATCTTTAAATTTGGAACGCCCTACTCGGAAATGTACAAATCACTCGCGGTTACTGCCGAAGATGAAGCATTTTTCACGAACAATGGTGTTTTGCAGCTCTGTAAGCGTGGTTCTTCTGTCAAGGTGAGTATATGATGTGGTGCATAATATTATTTATTCGCCTTCTCTCAAAGCAAATATATTCCAAAGCTCACTTAGTCATGAAATGTTTTCGCTAAAATTTGTTAGACGGCACCACAGCGATGGCAAGACACACCTTCTACTGCCGTTCAAAAGCATGACGTTGTGATAGCATTTGAAGAGAGAATTTATGATGCAGTTGTTGAAGATTTGCAAATCAGAGAGCCTACAGAGGATTTCAAAGCTATTCATGTTATTTGTTTGGATACCAAGGTAAGAAATAAATTCGCCATTAATTTTATTTGCCAAAAATCTGAAACGAGTCGTCGCCGAATGATTTATTTTTTATTTTCTCCTTGCGGTGTGTCGTGATTACCTTTATAGGATAACCCCCACGAGGCCAAATTACAAGGCATGGTAGCACTCGAATTATGTTGGCTTTTAGAACAGACTGAAGATTTGGATTCTGAGGCACCGGAGTTAATAGAACGATTTCAGGAGGAGAAAATGACACATACCCAGATTAGGGTTCTTTATCAGATGTGTTACTTATAACTGTTTTGTGTTGATGAATTGGAAAACAATCGAAATAGGTGGTTTCTGAAATAAATTTATTAGTTCTTCTATTTGCATATCTTAGCGATCAAATTTAGAGTGTTATTGCAAGCCCAACGGTGAATGGATGCGTGAATAAGGCCATGCTGCACAACCTCAGTTTTCCCGACGTTTGTTTGCCATTTGAGATTGGGCGATAATTATTATCAACATGCGTATGAGAGGAGAAGATTATGATGGGATGCATGCAGATGTTACCTAAATTCAATTAATACATCACTAGCCACATGTATTATTAGTATATCTGTAGCTCTTGCGAGTGGAGTATTGAGAAACTTGCGCACAATTGTTCTCTCTAAGGGATCCTGGGACCACAAATGTCTATGAATGCAGTGACCATTACTCATTTTTCATGTTTTCCTTCTCTCTCTCAGGAGAGACCAATTTAAAAAATGCTACTACCATGGGAGACCATGATTTCTAACATTGACATTTTGAGTCTTCTAGCCAAAATGTAATTAACACAACGAAAACCCAACCGACAGGAAACACATGATATGTGGTCCTGCATCATCTTTTCTTACATCAAATACTTTATCACGAATGAGTCCACGAGGGAAAATAGAGTGTATGGATTATTGTTAAAGTTTCCTTTTCTTTGGAATTGAAAATGCACCACTACTGCTTTCAGTTCGACCTTTCTTAGGAATATGTGCAGCACCCTTCATTGGAGAAGTTAAATCGTTCTTCATTCGCTTTACATCACCATCTGACCCCGAATCACGCTGATTTTTCTTCTTTTGACTTGGGTTCTCAAATATTTCCATTTGGTGCTCAAAGCGTTTGGCATCCCATGCCTCCCATTCTTTCCAATAATGCTTTTCATCAGCTGTAAGGTTATACCAACGATCTTTCAAAANCATCCCATGCCTCCCATTCTTTCCAATAATGCTTTTCATCAGCTGTAAGGTTATACCAACGATCTTTCAAAATACCGTTCACATGATCCTGTCAAATCATACAAACAATCCAGATTGAAAAAAGTTTAGCTGAAATGTATGTGTGAAACCAGTTGTAAAGCAAGTGCAGATAAAAAGATTCACCTTATTCTTCCTATCAGATGGAGCCAATGAACTCTTAACTTCTTTTCGAGTTTTGTTGCAAAACAAAGTGAAAGCCTTTTTGTTCTCGCGAGGTGTTTCCTCTCCGTCATAGTCAGGAAACTCGACAAAGTCACCATCTGGGCCTATTGCGCCAGGTTCCTTTTCGTCCTCACTGTTGCAACCATTGCTACTCTTTCGCCTTTTCCCTTTGTCATTTAGATTACGGATGCGCTCTTCTCTATCCTCCTCAAGATGACTTTTGGTTTCACTTGTAAGCATGTGTGTGAAACCATTGCTCACATACCAAATCGGTACTGTATCACCCTCATCTATCCTCTTCTCTTTCACTCCTAAAATTTCAATTTTATCACAAATTGCTTTCTCTCCAACCTTGCTTTGGAATTTAGAAATGAAGTCTTTAGCAATAGAGGTCATGCTAGGAGACCTAACCTTAGCAATTACGTTTGCAAGCTCTGCTGTCATTTTTTCTGTTAGATCAGAAGACTGACGGAAAAACGAGTCAATTGATTGAACCCCGTCCAAATCACGAATAGCCTTTTGAATTTGCTTGATTTGTTTCTCCAAGTCTGTAACATTTTTCTCCAATATAGCCCTTTCCTCCAACATTTTCTCCTCGGCTTTGGAACGCTTCTTTGCCTGGAGCTCTTTGAACATGGGAAGCCTGATTTCTCCCGGGGGCAAAGTTCGTCCTTCCTTTTCTGCATCTTCAACAGCCTCTTTTTCCATAAATTCAATTTCTTTTTCAGCAGCCCTCATTAACTGTTCGCACCTACGGCCTATTGCTTCGGGGGGCAAACTTTTGAGGAAATAATCAAATCTAAAGTTGCTGCTCCTGCGAATTGCAAACTTGATTGCTTCCCATTGTCCGTAGCCGTACTGATGTATTGGCAAGATATGCAGGAATGTTAGATATGTGATAAACTATGTTCACTGAGATATGGTCCAAACAGGTAATCAATCTCACCTTATGAGCCCAGCACAATAAAAACCTATCCTCGTCAGCAGTGAATTTCTTATCCTTGCAGTTAACGTGAGTGAACTGAAGTTCAACCCATGGATTTTCAAACAACGATATTAAGACTTTGGTTCCTCTCTGGAGGCCTTTGATATCCTCGATCTTCTTTTCACCCTTTTCAATGATCTTTACTACGCGGTCATGTTCGTGTTCCGAAAAGCGTTTTTGCCCAAAGCCATCGTCCCAAAATGCACGTGCGTAAGTTTGAACAGCACTTACAGGTTTTCCAACATCAGCTGCGATTTTTGAATAATTTAACCGCCCATACTTTGCACTTGCTTTGACAAAGGAGGAGTAGTGATTTCTACTCCAATCAGCAAAGCCCTCAGCAAGTAGACGTGCTTTCTGAGCTTTCTGATCGTCGGTCAGCAAGGGCGGCATTGATTTTGGGATGGGATCTTCTGTCTGTTCGTTTGGAACACCAGCTTCTTCTTTCACAGGATCAGGATCAGTTGCAGGTTTTTCTTCAATGTTAGCCTTAGTCATTGCTTCTGTGTCTTTCGTCACCTCTTCGTTGGGTTGCTGTTGCTCTTCTACTGCTGTTGTATTCTCATCGCTCAATTTTGAGTTTTTGGTCACGCCCGCCAGCTTTTGTACCTCAGGAGGAAGTGCCCGAAAAGCGTGTTCCTCCACCTCCTGCAAGGCATACAGTGCTTCGCGGTCAAACATTTGCCACTCTTCCAACCTTGGTAGACGCAACATTCTAGGGAGCTTTATATCCTTCTTCTGCTTTTTCTTAGGTGGAGCGGCGCCTTGCTGCGACACTTGCTGTTGGTATAACTGGTTTTCATTGTATTTGACGTTTCTACGTTCACGTTTACCCATGTCCATGATTCCCAATAACTCTGCTTGAAATTGTGTGTTTTTCGCATCCGAGTAATCCACGCCTTCATATGTTTGTGCAGACAGCCCGCCATCCAGCTTAAAGTCAAGCATGTCACCTTTTTGTGCGGCCTGAAGCTTATCGTTGAGCTCTTGGGTCCTTTTCTGCCCGTAGCCTAAGATTATGTCAATCTAGGGACATTTATTTAAAGAATTGAGAAAGTTAAGCAAAACAGATGAGAAAATGCTAGGCAAATGGGCGCATAACAGCATATCAAGCCCAGAAGCACACTCACATCGTCATCAGTGATTGAAGAATCTTTTGATTTAAATATTTTGTCTGCTCCAAATCGAATTGCATTCAACAACTCATCACGGGAAAGTTTATCCTTGTTATTCAATCGACCCTGTTGAACCACCATTGCATCAAGCTTTAGTTTTTGCTGTGCACGTTCAACAACCTTTTCTTCAATAGTATCCTCTGTCACAATGCGAAATACCTGCACCTTCCTCTTTTGGCCAATGCGGTGAGCTCGATCTTGGGCTTGCCTGAATTTTAGGCAAGCGCAAACCAAAAAGGGACAAAAAAATGAAAAAAAGGAAAATGTGCCTAAAATTCAAACAAAAATAACTCATGCACCGCGAAAGAATGTCAACAAAATAATGCAAAAACTTACAAATCAGCTTGCGGATTCCAGTCCGAATCAAACAAAATAACAACGTCTGCTGTCTGAAGATTGATTCCCAACCCTCCAGCCCTCGTAGAGAGCAAGAACAAGAATTTATCTGACTCTGGACGATTGTAAGAGTCAATCCTCTCCTCCCTATCTTCATAAGATGTGTTACCATCAATTCGACAATAGTTGAACCCTCTCATATGCATATAATCTTCTAATATGTCTAAAATCCTTGTCATCTGCGTGAACAGCAACACCCGATGACCACGCTCCTTCAATCGAATCAAAAGCTTATCCAACAATACCATCTTTCCACAATTTTCCACCAAATGCTCTCCCAAGGGAGGCAATGACCGATCTTCCACCCCCGGAAACAAGTATGGATGCCCCGCACATTTTCTAAGTTGCATCACGATATTCAACACTGACGTGCGAGATCCCGACCCACCCTTTCCAGTGAGTGTATCCAAATCTCTCATTAAAATATCCTTATACAACTTTTTCTGCATGGCGCTCATTCCAGTGAATAGAATGGTTTCCGACTTCGGAGGAAGACTTTTCTCCACATCGGCCTTGAGCCGTCGTAACATGAAGGGACGTAAAATCTTATGCAATTGAGAAATGAGCTTGCTCTTCTCATTTTCATCATCGATATCTAGATTGAACCATTCGTCAAATTGATCTGCTGAGGCAAAGACATCAGGGACTAAAAAGTTGAGGAGTGCCCATAATTCATGCAAGTTATTTTGAAGGGGAGTGCCTGTCAACAGGAGACGGTAGCGTGTTTCAAATGCTCGGACTGTTTTGGAGAAGGTGGATGCCTCGTTTTTCAATCGATGGGCTTCATCAATGATTAAGTAGGACCATGCAAATTTATTCAAGACGTTGCGATCAAGGTTGCAAACTTCGTAGGTGGTAATGCAAACGTTCCATGTCCGTTTCTCGTCTCGCTGTCCAGGTTGCAATATATTTTCGGCCATGTCGAGACGTTCGTCCTTTGTCCCGTGGAATTTGATAGTTTTGATATTGGGTGCCCATCTTCCAAGTTCGTTCATCCAATTGGAAAGAGTGGATTTAGGAACGACAATTAGGTGTGGGCCAGTGTCACCTTTGAATTCCATCATGTAGACTAGAATGGAAATGGATTGCATTGTCTACAGTGCATCATGCAGGTCGAAATAAAAAGTCACGAGCATACAATTTTGGATTTAAAAAATAATGGCAAGAGTTATGATGTGATGGATTGATAGTAAAAACAAGGAGTCCGATGAGACGCAGAAAGAGGAAAAATACGTAAATCACGAAATAAAAATGAGACCCTCAAACACAACGTACCTTTCCCAAACCCATCTCATCCGCCAGAATACCATTCACACCATTCTCCTGAAGTCGAATCATCCAATTCAAACCCTCCAATTGATATTGCCTCATTTGACCATGACCCAATGTCGAAGGCTGTGTTGTTAGGTAGGTAGCCTCGTGTTCATCAGCTTCCTCGCGTTCTTCTTCCTCCTTGTCCTCATATTCTTGTCGTTGTTTTTGTATCTCTTCGGAAGTAATTCCATCTTTTCCTTCCTCTACTACCCCACTGTCAGCACCAGCAACACTCACCCCCTTTCGAAACAAAGCCTTCTCCTGCTTCACATTCCCAAAATGACTAAATATATCACTCTGCTTTAACAAAAATTCCAATCTCCTTTTGGCCTGCTCCTTCCTTTCCAATCGAACATCGCTCTGACGTTCTTCAATATATCGTTCCTTTTCCACCTTTTCTCGTTTCAATTTGTCGCGTTGGGCGATTGCCGCGGCGGAGAGTTGGGGTTGATGGCGTGTCCTTTTCTTTGATTTTTTGACCGAGGAATCATCGGAATCTTCAGAGGAGGAGGAAGAAGAAGAATCGTCGTCATTATCGTCGTCATCATTGGAATTGTAGCTAGAGGATGATTTGGAAGAAGCATCACTATCATCGTCGTCATCATCCTCGCCCTCGTCATAGTCCGAATCATCGTCCTCCCCCACCTTCTTCTTCTTCCCCGCCTCTTTTAATTTCTTCTTCTCCTCCCGCTTCAACTCTTTCGCTCTCCGCTTTTCCTCCCTCCTGCCTTCCCTCCTGCTCTCCTTTTTCGCCAGCTTCTTCTGCCCCTTTTTCCGCGCTCCTCGCGTCGTCCTCCCTCCTCTCCCCACGCCCGTATCTTCCAATATCAGCGTCTCCCTCTCCTTGCGCAGCTTTTCTTTGTGTTCCATAATTTGCACATCCCGTTTGTGCGACTCGGATAAAAATCGATACTTGTCTTTGTTCGCCATTTCCTCGTATTTCGATTTCTCCTCCGGGGATAGATTTTGCCATCGCGAAGAAACTTCGCGGGTGAGTGTGCCGACATCGACTTTTTGATCCGATGACGATGATTGTTGGAGTTGGGCATGGATGGAGGAGCTGTGTTCGCGTTGAAAGAATTGGTAGGCGGTGGTGGCGGGTTTGATGGGGGGTGGGCCGAGGTCTCCGGGTCCGCCGCTGGAGGAGGAGAATTCGGGGGCGACGGCTACCCAGTCGGAGCGGTCTTCTTTTTTCTTTACCATGGTGTTGGTGGCGGTCTGGATTACTTATTGTCGGTCAGTTTTGGGGGTGTATGTGGTTGGTGGATTGGCCGGGCTTGCTGCTTGCTTGTGGTCGGTTGCTCGGAGGCTCGGAATGTTGTTGGATGTTGGATGAGCTCGGTCTTGTGGTGAAAAAAATGACCTGTGAGAAAGACGTCATGTGTCGGTCATGGCCATAGTAGATAGATGAGATAGGGTAAACTGAATAATAGTTAAGGTATTTACCGATTTTTATTAAAACTAAATGTCTGATAATAGTATTACACGTGGCTTCCAAGAATCATTTGATCATTTGAGGAAGCAATGCATATTAGATTTGTGTGTGACGTTGCTAAAACTATGATTATGTCGAAGGCGTTTTAGTTTGTCTTTGGGAACAAGTCAACTTTGTGCGTGGTTTCATCTTTTGATTTGATTTTTTTTTCTTGAAAGTTTATTGCCACCAGTTGCCCCCTAATTCTAAACCAAGCAAATAGTACCATCCATGATATTTTCATTGTGTTGGGAGTAGTACTTGAATGGATGCATAATGCAGCAGTGTGATTACCACATTAAAAGAAATATTTGTGTAGGTGTGGAAAAAACTCTACACAAAACTCTATTTGTGTACCGGTGAAAAGGAAAAATGACATGAGAGAAACTATTGGAATTGCACCCCACCTCTGCACAATATACTAATGCAGGAGTGTGGACACACACGCGACTAAATCTCCAATTTTCATCGTGAGATCATCATACATTACACACACTCAAGCAAACATCTTCCAAAGTCGACTCATGGACAAATACGACCTTTTCTGTGTGAGTCTACGTGGCTACGATAAAAATATTAATTACTATGTGTAATACACGCGGACTTGTTTTTTATGATAAAAATCAAAAACCATTATTTGTATTACAACCACAGCTCGACTTTCAGGCTCAATTTTTATGATCTTTTATCTCGATGAAAAGTAGAGTAACATTGTACAATATATACACAATGAAGGGCTGCATCTCTCTCTCGCCCACCTCTGCCTCAACCCACTCCCACCCTCATCCCATTGCTCCGACTGCATCCGCTCCTGCCCGTCTACTCATCAATCTTGCCTTGTCCCTGGCTCTGCCCACTCTTGCTTCCTCGCTCCGCTTCCCTTGCTCTTCGTCCACCTGCTGCGCTGCCTTTTTTGAGGGGGACACCCACCACCCACCACACAGCATCAACTACAACAAACAGCAATTAACCAAGTTAAATACATAACTACCTAGTTAAAATAAATGATACTTGTAATCATTAAGAGTAATAGGTAGTACTTCTCCAATACTACTAATAATAATAATAATAAGAATAAGAATAATAATAATAATAATAATAATGATAGTAGTATCTAGAGTAAAAAATATTATTTCATATGAAACTTGGAAACATGCGGCCGTCCGCGATTGTTCATACATGGTCAATGTATTATCAGTTCAAAGTTGATTGTTGCTTTGGTTGATGGGTTGGCAAGGTGTTCCTGCTTAGGCATGGCTTATTTTGTTGTTGCCACAGAGAAATACTGTATTAAATCAGCCGGCTGCCACCGTTGGCCAATTTAGCCATGATTGTCAAGGTTTTGAGTGTAGCATTGAGGGTGTATTACAGTACATAGTAGTACCATAAATAGTAGGTACTTATTGTAATTTTGTATGGTGCTGTGCACACAAGAGTGCAATCCTTTGCAGTTAGTTAGTAATTAAACTGATCACATTCCAACTAGCTCACACAAGCTGATTAAAAGATGCAGTGTGAGCTATTTTTAATACAATAAAGAGAGTGGACTAAAACTAATGAAGTTGCAGTTTTGCAAAATCGCAAAAAAATAACATGCAATTCTATCATTCTGACCCGTTATGACTGATATTTTGTCCAAGCTCAGTATAAACTACTTGTCCCACCCATGACTACAACACCTCAGTCATAGTAGTAGTAGTAGTAGTAGTAGTAGTAGTAGTAGATGTTAGACATCGAAAAGCAGCAGCAGCATTGTCTCATTTCCAAAACTTCAGACAGCCAATGCCAAGCAGTGATCCAGAAGCTGGCCCGCAATGATTCAATGACATAGTATATCACATTGTGATCTCAAAGTAATGTATGAAACACTTCTTGTAGATGCCCATCATACATCATAACCCCAGCCCCATCTGATGATATCAAATTCCACTGAGGCTGTAAAAGAGTGTCATCAAGACATTGGAAATGGTGATTAGAAAGCCCAATACATTATTGCGGCAGAACTTGGCCTCATCATGGCCATCCAGAAATAACAAGCTGACTCAATCCATGACATTGCATTTTTCTGGATCAAATGTCATGCAGACAAAGATCTTCTTGTCAAAAAGTATCAAAGTAGTAAGAGCAAATGAACGTACAATGTGGTGCCAACGCAAACAAATGTGCAGCAGCCAAAACACAAGAACAGGATTTTACACCACTCCCTAGATTTCTAATCATGCTGTGATTAGGATAAGGTACAAAGTGGATTGCAAGATGCCATGATAAAATCCAACGTCTGTCAATGATCGAATACCAGTGACGACTGGTATTATTTTGAGCGATTTTTTTATGGTATTACTTACTGCTGAGAACCAAGTGCATCAATTGTTGGAGCCCACTCTGTCATGGTATTAGTATGGTACATGATATTAA
>JALLAR010000276.1:0-18036 GCA_036939335.1 Conticribra guillardii
CATTTTACAACAGCTAATTTCACCACAGCTAATAACTTCCAGCTGGAACTATATAGAAATGATATTGACACATAAAAGGTAGGATTTTACGAGAAAATAGCTGTGGTAAAGTTAGCTGTGGTGGCGAGACCACAACGACAAAAGCACCCTCAAACAAGTATTACGCAGATTGGGGGGGGAAAACATGTGTGCAGGACACTTCTAGTGCTCCCGCTAATTCATGGGATCGTCTCCATGACAGCAAAACTAAATGCTGTAAGACTATGTTTCCTTGGCTTGAGAATTGTTAGTTTAAAAAATAATTCTTTAAAGGATCTATACTCAATCATATCAAAGCATGCTATGTTATTACCTAGGAGTATTTAATTAGTTATTATCTACTTAATTACACTTATGACTTCGACAGAACAAAGAGTTTATTTTTTCGCTTCTGAGCAGAAGAGCGAATTATCGAAATTGTTGCTTTGTTACATTATATTGTTATTGTCATTATTCTCTGTTTGGATAGAAAAGTAAGTCACTCCTGGTGCTTTTAGTCGAAAAGAACTATAACATTTATCTATTGAAAAAAAATGCATGTCCTGCTATTATGGAGCAACATTTCAGTTTGTTGAATTGCCATGCGCAGTTTGTAAGCTAAAATGTATAACATTATTTATTTAAGGATATGAAAATAGTTACAAAGCAGCCTAGGTAGTACTCGATAACACCCCAGTCATGCAAAGTCATAATAATATAATGAGCCAGCGAGTCTTTCCATGAAAAATAGAAAAGACAACTGTCCAGCATTATGAAACTCAATCATCCATTGAAAGCGCCATGAACAATCCTTTAGAATCGCCATACTTGGGATATCCATGAAACTTGTGCTCCGTCTGATACTTGTCAAATGCCTCCTTGCGGAGTTTGTCTGACTCCTCCATGGCAAAAGATACGCGTTGTAACATCCAATTGATTCGTTCCGTTGCCATTGTGACATCTTCAACAATGGTTGTTGTTGTGGATTTCAACTCGTCGTCATTGATGCACAATGATGTATCCTCCTTCTCAATATTGATGGCATCCAATTCCATCTTTTCAGGTGGCTGGAAATGTCTTTCCATAGCGTCCACTTCCACCAATGCCTCTTTCCACATTCGTTCTTCCTTCTCCAATTTTTGAATGTCTGTCATGAGCCGTGCAACCTCTTGCCACAAAGCCTTGTTCCTTGGATGATTCCTCATTTGCTCACGTTTTTCACGCTCTAACTTCAATTTTCGAGAGCGGGTCCTTTCATCTTTCCTCTCCTTCTTTGCGACTTGCTCGTTGTGTTTCCTTTGTTTTTCTGCTTGTTGGTGACGCTCCAAAAGCATCTTCTCCCGTTGCTTCTCACGCTCACGGCATGCATTACCTGCCACCTCCATTGCATGCCCTGCACACTTGGTCACAACTTTCCTACATGCTTCAATCACTTCCACAACATCCTTTCCCTGATGATCTGGCATTCCATCTTTGACATTCCTTTGTGCTTTGGCTTGGTGTTGTTTCAATACCTTGCTCGTCTCAAATGCAATTGATGGAAGAATTATTTCTTGCAAGGAGAGGAGATTTGTCCCAGCACGATTCAATTGATATTGATGAGAGATGCTTCCTTTGGAAACTGCCTGGTCATGAAAGAGACGTAGTGTTTTTTTGCCAGGACAGGGAATGACTTGAGGAAAATCAAATTCAATTTTGGATCCGCATGGTGCTTCAGAGACAGCCATTTCTTGCTCCCGGATCGCAGGTTGATTGGGTTCAGAATCCTTCTCTTGACTATTGACATTACCATCTTTACTTTTAACAGAATCCTCCATAATATCATCCATTGATAAATAATTAGCCATTGGAAGAGACGCCCTGTAACGTTTGACAACCCTGCGTTGACTATTGGGTGTCGGAGCCGGTGATCTGATAGTATTTCGAGCAATGGGAGGACTCCTGTGATTAGGAGACAAACTTCTATTCATGACCATTGAATTGTCCTTTGCTGTCGAGATGTTGCATTCCGGAGATGGACTTTTCATTGAATTGACAACATTTTCATTCTCAACAACACTCTTGTGATTGGGAGGCAAGCTCGCTCCCATTCTCACAGAACTTCTTCCTCTGGAACTATGGTCCTGACTCGTGTCAATGGCATCATTCATGTTCTCTCCCATGCTATTACTTCTAACAATTTTACGAAAAGATTCCGCAGTTTCCTTCACCGGAGACTTGACAGGAGAATGCATATTGGATTTATGATTTGGAGACAAGGTACTGCCCATTGTTAGATCTTTGCCCAGTTTCAAATTGCTCCGAGGAGGAAGCGGCGAGAGACTCGCTCTACCAGACCGGGCACGATTGGGAGAAATGTCGGCCAGAGGAGAACGCACTGGAGACCGAACTGGAGACCGAACTGGAGATTTTGACTGGGATCGCATCGGTGATTTGGATCGATTTTGTTTCAATGGAGACTTTTCCTTCATGGGCGAAAGACTAGACCTCACCAACGATTTCCTAATCTCATTCACCGTCTCCCCAAACGAACTATCCAATGATGTACGAATTGGCGACCAAGACTCTCCCATGACAGATTCACTCGAAGAAGACGAGGATGAAATGTGAGATAAATTCGTCAATGTCGAACGACGCGGACCCGATGATGCCAATGACAAGCGAGATGATCGCGAGGAGGACCCTGCGCCTCCTCGTCCCTTGCGTTGACTGGATCTCTGACGATCGTTAATGTGGGATCGACGTTGGGAGATATTGACATGGCTGGCGTTCATGACATTGTGGACGTCGTTGAGAGTGCCGGTGTTGCTTTCGCGATTTTCACCCAAGGTCTTTTGAATGCTGCCAAAATCGTCGCTGTTGTTGGTAGTTGATCTTCCACCCAGGAAGAAGCCAACGCTGCTTCGTCGTTTGTCGTACTCTTCGTACACTCCTTCATCATCGTCGCCATCGTCAAAGTCGTTCATCAAGCCATTGGAAATGGAATTGGCATCACTGTTTTGAGAATGTTGCGTTTCCACCAATTCTTGATACGTCCTTCCCGCAGCGATGAGAGAGGATTGATCGTCCAATTCATTGTTCGTCAATTCTTGCATATCTTCATTGGAGAGTGAATAGGGGGAAGTGGGAGACGGTGGACGAATGGGACTGGTGGTATCCATGTCTCTGGCCCTGGTGCGGGTCATCATGGTTGAAATTCGGGCGATGAGAGAGACTAGACGGCGACGGATGCTTTCGGTTTCAAAATGCGGTGGCTACAGCCAGTGGACAGTGTTTCTGTTGTGTCGATAATAAAGTCCTTTGGGTTGAGAGAGATCAACTAGATTGTAGCTAGCTAATAGAAAGGGCGAATTGGTTGGATGAGGAGCTAGCGGTACAATAGAGAATGAACATGGCAACGTAATGGAATCGAAGAGCGAGCGAGGAGAGCACGGCGGCGGAGCTCGCCATTGTCAAGCGAAAAAAGTTCGTTGGCGTGAACGTGATGTTAGCGACTTGACATCCTGATTCAAATTATGTATTGATTCCTAAGATGAGTTCTACACAGGTGCATTTCAATATGTTTTAATCTACGTACAGCGGACCTAGTATATAGGTACTTACTTGATTTCGTTCGTTTAATCAATACAATTTTGGATGCAGAATCTTTTCCGGAACCTCTCGGAACAACTGTACTATGTATGTAGTACATAGTCACCGCGTCAGCGCCCCCAATATTCTCGCGATCTTTTTCCATCCCAGAAAACTCGAAGAATCAGCTCGAACAAAAAAAAAATTGTTTGCCATAAACTTTAATAATTTAATCAACCACCAAACCCAATCATGACGACCGGCAAAATAGCCCTCAACATCCTCCTCTCCCTCTCCTCCACCGACTTTCTCGCCCACCTCGGAGGAATCTACGAAAACTCTCCCTGGATCGTTGAACAATTCTACAATGACAACCTACTATCCCCCGATCATATCCAAGCGACCAAAGATCGCATCATCAACATTCGCATTCTGTTTGATGAAATTAAGAAATATGCCAAGGAAGGAGAGAAGGAGAAACAATTGGAATTGTTGAGGAGTCATCCCGATTTATGTTTGAAGTTGGATCCTCCCTCGTCTCAAGAAGAAAATGCGAACGATGGTGAAGCGACGAACGCCGACAATACCGATCATGACGACATCACACCCGAAAGCCGTCATGAACAACGACGCGCCAACCTATCCGCCCTCACTTCCACGGAACGCACCCGCTTCCATGAACTCAATACACTCTACAAAACCAAATTCCAATTCCCATTTATTCTTGCAGTCCGCAATGCATCCAAGTACACTGTCCTTTCGGCATTGGAAGGACGAGTGAATTCGTCAATGGAGGAAGAAATATCCTGCGCCTTATCGCAAGTGGATAAGATTGCGTGGATGAGATTGCTGGACAAGGTGGATTATAGTGAGGGGAGCGAGAATGGTCATGGGGGATTCTTGACGTGTCATGTTTTGGATACAGCGAATGGTACCCCTGCTTCGGGAATGCGTATTGAGTTGTATCGCTTTGAAAATGTGGTATTGTCTGCTGATAATAATTCAAAGGAGAGTGGAGTTCATACACAGCGACGTGTATTGGTCAAATCATTTGTGACTGATTCGGATGGACGTTTGGGAGGTCCGGCCTTGGCGGGGACTGAGTTTCGAGAGGGAATGTATGAATGGGCATTTTATGTGGGTGATTATTTTGCCAAGTATTCATTGAGTCGATTGTCGGGGACGCCATTTTTGGATGTGGTGCCGCTTAGATTTGGGTTGGATGATCCGACGGAGCATTATCATGTTCCTTTGTTGGTCAGTCCTTGGTCGTATTCGACTTATAGAGGATCTTAGATGGTACTCTAGAGAGGATTTTGTTCAGTATATGGCTTATGATGCGTATTGTATAGCTAGATGAAAATTCAATTTTGAGATGTACATAAAAGACATCATAATTCCTTCAAACAAATTGATTGCAGTTTCAAGGGGGAAAGTAGCAGAACACGCTAATTTTTTTATTAATAATACAGTTTATTTGTATTCCACAATAGAATAAAGTATCATTGTTTTGCAAAAAGATGATCAAAGAAGCTCTGATATCACCGACGTCCATAGAATGTTACAATCAACACAAAATAATGATGCTGCGCTTCTGGCTATCATAAGCATCAACGATATGGTTATTGTATCCCAAACAAGTAGTAGTATCCTTAGTCGTCCTCCTGAGTGAGATCAACCATGCACACCTCCTGAACTGTAGTAACCCTCACAAAACTAACAGCAGGCTTTTCTGAGGTGTCATCGTCAAGTATTTCTTCCACGGTTTCAATTGAGATGTGCTTCTTCTTCGACTCATTTGGTGCACATGTGCGAGATCCACCTGAGCACTTGCTTCGCTTCTTTGCATTTTCTGACTTGACCATGCTAGATGTTACAGTTGCAGGTACAGTTTGAGATTCATTGATGTACAAGATGGGTGTAGTAGGTGGTGGGACGATGATATTGCTAGCACTAAGTCCCTTGCCATTACTAGCCCGTGGTTCTCCTGAGGGATTGCTTTGATTCTTTGCATACTCTGACTTGACCACAGTAGATGCCACTGCTACAGATGGAGATGGTACGCGCACGTTGGGTGCAGGTGATGTTGAAATAGCATTATTGGCAACGGGTCCATTGGCATTACTCGCGCGTGGTTCCCATGGGCGCTTGCTTTGACCCATTGCGTTTTCTGACTCGACCACTCTAGATGCTGCATCTGAAGCTAGGGATTGCGATTCATCGATGTGTGAGTTGGGTGTTGATGGCGAAGCAATAATATTGTTGGCAATAAGTCCCGTGGCAGTGCAGTAATGTAACGTGATTTTGCACAAGAGACTCCCTGGTGCAGTAAATGCGACCATTTTTGGATTCCTCTCAAAACAATTACTTCCCTTTTTACTACACACGCCTTTTCCTCTCTCACATGGAGACACACCATTCACAGCTCCAATGATTGCTGTGTTATCTTTAAAAGTTGATACCACGTCTTTCATGTTAGATTTACTTCTTTTCGCATAATGCACATATGCTTCGACCTTGCCCGTCCACATGCTTGGCACGTCTCCCGACTCTTTGGAGTCTTCCTTGGAAAAAAGATGGGATCTCGTGAAACAGAGCGCTGTTGTCTTTTCGGTGCCATTCTTCCGCTCAAAAATGCCAAATAGTTTAGATCCATTGGTTGGGACGTAATTGCTATAGCCCAGGTGGACACCATCAACTGCCACCCTTACTCTTACCCCTTCACTGTTCACGGACGTGACACGAACAAAATATTCCATATCAGGCTCTACCTCAGCAAAAACGCGATTATCGGGAGCCGTTCCCGTGTGTTCTTTGAACGCCTGCTTTGTGTCCGCCGCGACCAGTTCTAGCGTGAATTCGCCGGATTTCACCATTGTAGAGGGTGTATTTGGCAATACTGATGTAAAATTGGATTGGATGTCTTGGACAGAGTTGCTGTCATCCGTATCGTGTGGTTTTATGTTTCAAGGAATCAATGTGACGATTAAAGATGTTGGACTTTTACGTAAATAAACTTGAAAGTGTAAAAAACGGGGAAATCTGTCGAAATCCATTAACAGAGGCTCTCTCCACGATTTAACGTTTTTTTTCAAATGCTTGTGTTTCTATTTACCTAGAGAGAAAATTCTAACTTTCCTGCAGACATCATTGCACTTGAATGGGACGGGAATTGCTCCTCTCTAAAGGTGCTATGTTGTTCGTTCGCGATGTCTTTCATTATCGAACGCATTAATTTCAAAGTATTAACTCGGTGATTAACATTCATTTGTTTTTAGAATTGTGTTTGGCCAACATGCGTAATACCGAGACAAATGCAGGCATTGCTCTAGCAGGCGCCAAGTCATGTGTACGACAGTCAAATCTCACAAGATCTTCTTTGCGCTATCATAGATAGATGACATCGTAAAAACCTAATCGATTATTCTACAGAAGCAGTTGGACATTCGCTATCAATACACTGCTCCGAAGTTACCTCAAGGATATTTTAACCTACATAAGTCGCTTCCTCATACCAACCCTCTATTCTTCAACATGTATGAGATATCAGGATCTCTCCCACGGAACGAACGAAACAATTCCTGGGGCGCCACAGTATTTCCAGCTGAATAAATGAATTTTCTACAACGCTCAGCCGTATCGGCATCAAACACATCGCCAGTCTCCTTGAATGCGGCAAAGACATCATTGTCCAATACTTGAGCCCACAAGTAAACATAGTATCCACTTGCGTATGACGAACTAGCAAAAAGATGCGCAAAATGTGCAGGGCGGTGACGCATGACAATACCTTGGGGCATTCCCTGTTCTGCCAAGTAGTCCTTTTCGAATTGAGCAAGATCAAAGTCATCGTCGTAGTTGGATAGGGAGTGAACTGCCATGTCTAGCAAGGCACATGCGGTGTATTCAACAGTGGCAAACCCTTCGTTGAAGAGTTCAGCAGCTTTGAGACGCTGGAGTAGCTCGTCGGGAACTGATTCTCCCGTTTTATAATGTTTGGCATGTTCCTTCAACACAACGGGTTCACTGTGTTTCACAAAGAGTGTGAGCGTTGATAAGACAAAAGATGTCAGACCTTTTCGGAATTGAGTTAGATGGAACATTAGTAAAACATCTGATAAGTTATGCTTACCTAAGCCAATGCTCCATGAGTTGGGAGGGAAGTTCCACAAAGTCTTTCAACACACTCGTTGAAGCCAATTGCCCATAGGTTGCATCGCTGAGCATACCATGATGACCATGTCCCATTTCATGAAACAAAGTCACGCCATCATCAAATGATAGTAAAGTTGAACCACTTCCCTTCGCAAAGTTGTTGTTGTTCGATACAATAGGGATGCCTTCAATGGAATCAGACCCAGGGATCAAGTTTTTCGTTTGCGAGCGATATTCACTCATCCTGCATCAAAGAGGAAAGTGAAGGCGATTCAGAATCAATTACAAAACAGCAAGATTGCAATGGCAGCAGTAACAAGACGCAAAAAGCAAACACTTACCAAGCCCCAGAGCTTTTGTGCGGACGGGCGTAATTGTCATGAAGAAAGATGGCAACAAGCTCCTCTTCTTCTCCATTGGAACGACGAACTTCATAAACGTTGACATCTGGATGATATGCCTCAACATCATCTCTCTTGACATACTTCAATCCATACAACTTATTCGAAACATCAAATACTGCATTTGTCACAGCATCCAAGCTCAAGTAAGGCTTCAATTCGCTCTCGTCAAAATTGTAGTCAGCCTGACGTACTTGTTCCGCGTAATGTCTCCAATCCCATGGTTGAATACCTCCTTCCAAAGACTCCCCTTTTTTTGTGAGAAATCCTTCCAAAGCTTCTCGCTCGCGATTCGCTGCATCCTTCGCTTTTGACCATACATCATTCAATAGTTTCATGACGTTCTCTGGGTTTTGCGCCATGGTATCCTCTGTTTGATAGTCCGCAAAGGTTGGTTTGTTGTGAAGTTCTGCGACCCGCTTCCTGAGACGCAATATTTTTGTTGCAATAGATAAGTTGTCACGATCTTTGGACAATTCTCCGCGATGAGTCCATGCCTCAAATGCCTTCTCTCTTAAATCCCTCCTCGAAGAATATGTTAGGAATGGTTCTACAAGACTGCGCCCCAAGGTAATGACATGTGCATCGGGCTCGGCATGATTGCGATCTATAGCGGCTTGGCGAGCAGCAGCTACCAAGTCGGAAGGACATCCTTCCATGTCTTCTTTTGATAAGACCATCTCCCATTCTTCTTCGTCCTTTAGGACATTTTGCATGAAAGTTGTTTGAAGGGTGGCGAGTTCAGCTGTGTTTTTATTACAGTAAGCGTTAGATGAGAATATCATTCAGTTCAATGAAATGAAATAGTATTTAATTGATGAAAAGTATAAATATAGCACAAAACGAAAAATAAATAAATGAACAAAACACCTCTAGAGATCAAAAACTTACCCTGGATTTCAGAATACTCTTTTTTACTTTCCTATTTTGGTTTGATAAGTATACATCATCAGAGTTAGGATTTTCCCTCAGTAAATGAATCATAAAAATATGCAGAAGAGGTCCGTGTTGTATTTTTCATATCTTGTTTAAAACAAAAACAATAGCCAAATTTCATTGTGCTCACCTCATCAAACTTGGCACCCATTCGAACAAAGTTGGTATAAATCCTCTCGGCCAAACGAACCTGCTCCGCATTCCACTCTCCCTTTGCCAACATCTCCTCTCTCATATCATGCATTAGTTCCATCTTTTCAAACAAACCAGGAATATTGTAACATTTCGATCGATGGCGTGATAAAATGGGCGCCATGGTAGTTTGCACCACTTGCATATCGGGTGTGTTGAGACTGGAAATGTAATTTCCATAAACGGAACCTACACGAGAATAGAGGGCGCCAGCACGATCGTAGGCTCCGAGAATTGATTCAAAATCGGGAGTGGACGACGCGATCGTCTCGAGTTCCCTGATTTGGGCTTCCATGGCGGATTCGAGCGCTGGTTGGAAATGGCTAGGATTTATGGATTTGAACGGAGGGAGATTAAAGGGCTGGTCGTCCCAGGAACGGAGGAGGGGGTTGTCAGAGAGGATGCCATTAACGGGGACACTTTTGGTGGCATAGGCAGCGACCTCGTCAGTGGAGGTGGACGCAGATAAGGCGGTGAAACTGAAGGAAGCATTGCCGATGCAGGTCCCCGCTTTGTGGAAGAAGGCTGGGCGGTGGCGGTAAGCCATTGAGGAGGAGGACGAGCGGAAAGCTCGTGCATTGAGCAGATGAAATAGGAGGCCGGAGCCCAATTTGAAGTTCCGGACTAGCGCCATCTTGCTTGCGTTATATGATAATAATGTTGTAATGTTGTGATTGTGAATCGAGATTGAGCTGGCTCAATCAAATAAAGTTGGTCGTCACTCATTTCCTTAGATCTGATGTGGAGTTTCCTAATATTAATTCCTATGTATCTCACGTTGGATCTTTCTACAGAACAAATAAAAAAATGTTGGCAAGCGCATTTATTATTTCTCGTCAGTGAAGAGAAGATCTTTACTACTACCCGGTGATCTCTCTGACAAGACCGCGAGCCAGACATAATGATTAAATAATATTAATAGATTATTATCATGACTTCTACTACTACAATAATCTGATCCTTTACAACCCATCTTCTACAACGCAATACTTAGATTATCAAAAAATGTAGCCCGATGCAATATCACGACTAATCGAATAATTTTACTACTACGATTTACTCGTAAAACTGTCATGTGTTACACAATGATATCCAAGACCACTGGCTAACTCTCTTCATGGTTGAAAGATTCCATCAATCTTAAATCAAACCTCTGTTTTTGAGCATGAATTTTGGATCAGGATCGCGTCCACGAAAGGATCGGAACAATTCCTGTGGCGCCACAGTATTTCCAGTTGAGTAAATAAACTTCTTGCATCTGTCCGCTGTCTCGGCATCAAACACATTTCCGGTCTCCTCAAAAGCAGCAAAGACATCATTGTCCAAGACTTGTGCCCACATGTAAACATAATATCCACTGGCATAGCTAGAACTGGCAAACAAGTGGAGGAAATGGGCAGGGCGATGTCTCATAATGATGCCCTGGGGCATCCCCTGTTCTGCCAAGTAGTCTTGTTCAAATTTCGCTAGATCAAAGTCGTCTCCATATTCTTTGAGTGAGTGAACAGCAATATCCAGTAGTGCGCAAGATGTGTATTCAATGGTGGCAAACCCTTCATTGAAAAGCTCCGCAGCTTTGAAACGTTTAACGAGATCATCTGGGATGGTTTCTCCGGTTTGGTAATGCTTTGCATGCTGCTTCAATACAGAGGATTCGCTAACGGAAGAAGTAGTGCCACATAGAAATGAATTAGTCTTGTATGTAAAGGAAGGAATTTCAACAAGAAAAATGAAAATGTCTAAATTTGATAAAATTGCTTACCTAAGCCAATGCTCCATGAGCTGAGAGGGAAGTTCCACAAAATCCTTCAGGACACTAGTGGATGCCAAATATTCATAAGTGGCATTACTCAACATGCCATGATGCCCATGCCCCATTTCATGAAACAAAGTTACCCCATCGTCGAACGACAAAAGAGTAGTGTCACTTCCCTTTGTAAAGTTGTTGTTATTTAGTACAATAGGAATGGATTCAATGGGATCTGTACCCGGTGCCAAGTTTTTCTTCTGTGAGCGAAGCTCGCTCATCCAAGCTCCAGAGCTTTTGTAAGGACGAGCATAATTGTCATGAAGAAAGATGGCAACTAGTTCATCTTCTTCGTCATCGGACATGGCATCCTTCTTGGAACGGCGTACCTCATACACGTTAACATCCGGGTGATATGCGACAATATCTGGTCGTTTCACATACTTCAATCCATACAGTTTGTTTGAAACGTCAAATACAGCATTCGTCACAGCATCAAGACTGAAATATGGCTTCATCTCATTCTCGTCAAAGTCATACTTGGCTTGTCGGACCTGTTCGGCATAGTATCTCCAATCCCATGGCTGGATTCCTCCTTCCAAAGCCTCTCCCTTCTCTGAAAGAAAAGACTCCATGGCCTCCCGTTCGCGATTCGCCGCATCTTTCGCCTTTGACCAAACATCCGTCAATAATTTCATTGCATTTTCAGGCGTTTGGGCCATCGTATCTTCAAGCTGATAATCAGAAAAAGTATCTTTGTTGTGTAGCTCGGCCTGACGCTTGCGCAAACGCAAGATCTGAATGGCAATCTTCAAATTTTGTCGATCAGGCGAGAGTTCTCCGCGTTTCGAAAAGGATTCAAAGACTTTTTTGCGCAAATCCCTACGGGAAGCATAGGAAAGGAAGGGTTCTACCATGCTTCTCCCCAGGGTGATGACATGGGCATCGGCGGGTTCAGTTTTGTTCTTATTCAGCGCTGCCTGACGAGCTGCGGCGATCATATCGGAAGGACAGCCTTCCATATCTTTTTCGGTTAATACAAGTTCCCATTCCTCTTCATCTTTGAGGACATTTTGCATAAATTTTGTTTGGAGACCTGCCAATTCAGCTGTTTTTTTATTTCATAAATGCAAAATAGGACAATAAAATTAGAATTTACAACAAGAAACTTGATGATCTAAAATAAGCAATCGCGAATGACTTACCCTGAATATCCGCATTTTCCGCCTTTGTCGCAGCATCGAACTTTGCTCCCATGCGAACAAACCTCACGTACACCCTCTCCGCCAAGCGAACCTGTTCGGAACTCCATTCCCCGTTTTGCATTTTCTCCTCCCGAACATTATACATTCGTTCCATCTTTTCAAACAACCCAGGAATATCATACGTTTTGGATCGATGACGTGACAATACCGGTGCCATTTCCGTTTGCACGGCCTGCATATCTGGGGTGTTGAGACTCGACGTGTAATTTCCATAGACGGAAGACACACGTGATAAGAGAGAGCCCACACGATCGTAGGCTCCGAGTATTGACTCGAAATCTTCCTCCGCCTCCGCTTTAGAAGCAATGGCTTCGAGATCCGCGAGATGAGCTTGCATCGCCACCTCGAACGCCGGTTGAAAGTGGCATGGTTGAATGGATTTGAAAGGGGGTAGGTGAAAGGGTTCGGCGGACCATGAGCGGAGGAGGGGGTTGGATGACTCGATCGCAGCACTGCTAGCTTTGGAAGAGGCAATGCTGTCGGGAGTCGTGGACGGAGAGACAGCGGTAGAGAGAGTCATGGTGGTGGGGAGAAAGCGAGAAAGAAATAATGATGATGGAGTGATAATAATATGATCGAAGAATTACGAAGTATTTACCGAAAGGTAGATTTTATTATTCGCAACCAGAAAATACATTAACTACCTGTAAATCTTATTAATTTAATTGGAAGTAAAGCCTTCGCTCCGAGCACCATACTATCTGCAAAAAATAATAAATGAATGCTATTATTATTTAATTATTTAATTGCATGTCCTGCTCTCCATTTTCCAAATAGATAACATAATCAATCATTCCACATTCGGATTTATCTACCAAACAAATAATATTTGGCAAAATAATATCATCATACTCAAAATGACTAAGATTAAGATTTTCTCTAATAGAACTACTTAAACGAGAATGACCATTTTTTTATGAATAATGTTAATACCATTCATCAATTTCATTAATATTCTATTTCAAGTCGCAAGTCAAACAGTCGCTGTTGTAATTGCATTAATCTTTGACCATATCGCATACAACCTACGGAATCATTCCTTCGCTGAACAATACAATAATAATCACAACAACCACAATGAGCAACATCCAAAATTGCTTCTTTCGAATCTTCTTTTGGTGCTCAATTGCTTGGTAAACGTCAACATTCATATCCTCCACAGGCGAGAGATGAAATGGTCCGGCGGAGCACGAGTGGAGGAGGGTGTTGGATGACTCGATCGCAGCACTGCTAGCTTCTGAAGAGGCAATGCTGTCGGGAGTCGTGGACGGAGATACAGCGGTAGAGAGAGTCATGGTGGTGGCGAGAAAGCGAGAAAAAAATAATGATGATGGAGTGATAAAAAATATGATCGAAGAATTACGAAGTATTTACCGAAAGGTAGATTTTATTATTCGCAACCAGAAAATACATTAACTACCTGTAAATCTTATTAATTTAATTGGAAGTAAAGCCTTCGCTCCGAGCACCATACTATCTGCAAAAAATAATAAATGAATGCTATTATTATTTAATTATTTAATTGCATGTCCTGCTCTCCATTTTCCAAATAGATAACATAATCAATCATTCCACATTCGGATTTATCTACCAAACAAATAATATTTGGCAAAATAATATCATCATACTCAAAATGACTAAGATTAAGATTTTCTCTAATAGAACTACTTAAACGAGAATGACCATTTTTTTATGAATAATGTTAATACCATTCATCAATTTCATTAATATTCTATTTCAAGTCGCAAGTCAAACAGTCGCTGTTGTAATTGCATTAATCTTTGACCATATCGCATACAACCTACGGAATCATTCCTTCGCTGAACAATACAATAATAATCACAACAACCACAATGAGCAACATCCAAAATTGCTTCTTTCGAATCTTCTTTTGGTGCTCAATTGCTTGGTAAACGTCAACATTCATATCCTCCACAGGCGAGAGATGAAATGGTCCGGCGGAGCACGAGTGGAGGAGGGTGTTGGATGACTCGATCGCAGCACTGCTAGCTTCTGAAGAGGCAATGCTGTCGGGAGTCGTGGAGGGAGAGACTGCAGTAGAGAGAGTCATGGTGGCGGAGCGAGGAGCGAAAGAGAAAAAATAAGACAATTAGATCTGATGATGGGGAGGACGGTCTACTTCACAGACGACAACAAATCAAGTACCATAGTAACAATTTAATTTGGGTTCAAAATATTCAATTTTCGTTTCCATCAAATCACTCTTGAGAACGCTTATGAAATAAAATAAAAAGGCTCTTCATACGTTGTGTTGTCTAGTTATAAAGTGTTAATAACATTTATTAATATTCTAAATCAAGTCACAAGTCAAAAATCATCCACAACATGACACAAACAACATGAAAATCCCATGACATCCGTAGGTGAAGCCGTTCCCTTTCCGTTAATGTCTACCATCCAACAACCAGTTATCTTACACAACCTACGGAATAATTCCTGCACTGAACAAAATAATAATAATCGCAATAACCACAATGAGCAATATCCAACATTGCTTCTTTCGAATCTTCTTTTGATACTCAATTGCTTCGTAAACGTCAACGTTTGCATCCTCCACATAATCTGCCGCGCTTCGAACCTGATACTCAATTTGATCCAATAATTCTCCTTGTTGTTCAGTCAATAAAGCAAAGTCCAAAAACATTTGATGAAGCTCTGCCACAGATGCCTCTAATGTCAAAACATCTTGATACTTCCCAGCTACTTGACGATACTGCGTCTTAATCTGATCGTTCACACCACCCGACAATATCTGCTGTTGATACAATGCTTCTCTACCCCCATCGGAGCGCATAATCTGGTCGACTTCCTGTTCTGTGGCATCGGGTTTAATCATTTGCACTTGCCTTGTCACCTTCGCCTTCACATCGGTTTTGTACTCCATCTGAGAATTCTGGTATCGTTTCATCTCATCAATGAATTTACGCAGCAATGTGTTCACTAGATTTTCACGCACCCGCAAATCGGTAGGTTTGATAGTTCCCTCTTTCTTCAGATTGGAATTTTCCTCTTTCAGCAGCCCCAATAGATTTTTGCACTTTTTCGCCTTTCCATTCGTCCCATTGACCAATGCTTGGATAGTGCTACTGATCTGTGACTCTTCTGCTTCGCTAGTGGCAAGGACTGCCCTGTCCTTCAAGCTAGTAATTTGTTCCGTCGCTTGTGTAACCGTTGATATATCCGACTTGATAGCTTCCACGTCGTCAAAGAATTGTTTCATGTGTTCTGGTTGGGCATCGGGTGCTTCGCCATTGGCGTTGTTGTTGGAGTCGTCATTGCCCCATTCAAAGTCTTCTGTGTCATCGCCATTATTTTGTTTCTTCGTTCCCCCCATTTCGACGTCTCCGGCACCATCGACGACCTCTTGCGCCCACGAGGGGGTTTCGCCTGTTAGCTCTGCAAGGCGATCGTTCATTGTCACTTATTCACTACGTATCTACCACGGTATCTACCACGAAAAGGAGAAGTGGCGGAGTCGTCGGCTGTTGGCCAATAGGTAGAAACTTATCGTGAAGTTCTTCGCGAAGCAGATATTTTAAATGGTCGACGACGATGGTGAATTTCAAACCCAATTAGCTCAAGAGAGGGTCGATGCGGGGTAATCATGAAAGTGTTTAGAATGTATTATCAGACCCAGCTACGTCGCTTTGACCATCGTCGCTGTGAGAGCTTGGCGATCGGCATGTGTTTTGTATCAGCAGTTTTGTTGATTGTGCGTGACCTCGCTCGCTCAATCACCCGCGCCGCCTTTGATTTTTGACTTTTCGTTGGGCCTCTCGCGCGTGCCCTGCCTCTTATCTTGCGCGGTATGTTGAGTAGTAGTACTTTCCCCAATCGAACACATTACACATTTTAAAACATAATCACGTGTTTAAAAACAAATCATGATGTCGGTGACGTCACTTCGTCATGTAAAAATCCAGAATCCAGAAGATCTCAAATCTCAGCGAGACCCCCCCAAAAAAGTGACACGAAAAAAATGGAAATCGTCATGTTGTTATCATTATGTCGAGAACGCGGCTCTCTGTTTTGCACTGCATTTGATTGTTCCTCACTCGCACTATCATAAACTATCATCTAAAACCATGAAGGCAACATCAATTATTTGGCTTTCCGCTCTTGTACCCACCGCGTTTGCTTTTACAAGTCCCCGGCAGTGTGCTCCCCGCCGAGTTACTTCATTGGGCCTGTACAATTCTGTTGAGGAGGCCATCGCCGAAGCCGCTAGTGAGAGTTGTTTGCCTTTTTATTGTCTTTAATGCGACGCAATCTGCTCTAATTCGTGTTTCGTTTTTGACGATGCTTGCTTCATTAGGGATATGCAATGAGTACCCCGACAGCGAACAATGCAAGGTGGCGTGGGATATTGTTGAGGAGCTCGAGGCCGCTGACAGCCACAAGGGTGGGGTCGCACCAGCAGACGAGTTGAACTACTGGCCGCTGGTCAACGGTCTTGACATATTGGCTACAAAGCTCGATCGTAAAATGGACGACCTGAAGAATCTATCTGAACAAATGGTTTCAGTTGGCCCAGAGATCGAGAGGCTTTATTACATGGCCGATGAAATGAAAAAAGCGTTGGCAGAAGCAAGGGCTGTATTGCCACGAGAATAGTTACTGTTTGAACATTTTTTATCCAAATCTCCCATAAGCATGGCAGGTTTTACTTGTGGATTCTATCTACTTATTCAATAACAGTATTTTGGTTACTGTACTATCAACGTCAGCAACTTTTCCAACATAGAACACTGGATTTATTGAGTCGTCGGTGTCTCTTGACAATTTGTTCCTATTTTTAATTTACTTGAATAAAAGAGTAATGTGCCTCTACCTACGGAATAATTCCTGTACTGAGCAAACAACAATCGTCACAAAAACCACAACGAGCAATATCCAACATTGCGTCTTTCAAATCTTCTTTTGGTACTCAGTAGCAATTTTAAGATAACCTATAGCTACATCCGTATAATCTTGCGCAGTTTCAACATGATATTCAATTTGATCCAATGTCAATAAAGCAAAGTCCAATTTTTTTACTTATCCCTCATACTGACAATTTATTCTGTCGCTTGTGTAACTGTTGATGTATCCGACTTGATAGCTTCCACGTCGTCGAAGAACTGCTTCGTGTGCTCTGGCTGAACATCTAGAGCTTCGCCATTTGCGTCTTTTCCTCATTCAAAGTCGTGTGTATCATTCTCATTGTTTTGTTTGCTCCTATTACCCATTTCTACGTCTCCGCTATCGACGCCACCCTCTTGAGCCCAAGAGGGAAGATCTCCTGTATGCTTTGCAAGGCACTCGTTCATTGTCACTGTCTAACTGTGTAAACAAACAGATTGACACTTGATGTGAAGTTGTTGCCAAAGCAAAAAAAATAATTGATTGGGGATAATGAGGAGCTCTTTAGGGAGAGATCATTGTGTGATAATTACGAAATTGTTGTAAAATATTATTTTGGGACAACCTTTGCACATCAACTGTAAGAGCTTGGCGATTGGTATTTTTTGTCCGAAAAGATATCTCAGTTTCTTTTTAGCTGTTAAATATCGAAATGCACATCTCGTTTGCTTTTGTTTGGTGGATGCTTTCAGAAATAATAATGAGTTGATAAAAATAATTGATGTGATAAACTTTGTATGATGTATGATCAAGAGTACTTCCGTATAAGCCGGAGTATAACGCGCAGGTGATGTACATCCACGTGGAACTTACGGACCTCGTGCGCGTT
>JALLAR010000277.1:0-34009 GCA_036939335.1 Conticribra guillardii
TCTTTTGATCGGGGTTGAAGTATCCAATTTGCATGTCTTCTGTAAAATACGACACCAATTCACTCTTGATTTGGTCGTCTAGACGAGAATCGCTTTTCGTCGGCGGTGGTTCCAAGAATTTGATTGCACTCTTCGTTCCATTGCCCATCATCATGTTGAATGCATTAACTTTGGGAGCTTTGGGTGTAAGAATTCCCTTGTCAGAAGAGAGATGAATCACAAGACCGTTCTTGAGAAATGGTGTGTTTACAGAGTCTAGCACACCCAGGGTGGTGTTGCTATTGCTGAGAAAAGAAAACATTTCCGTGGTTTCGACGCCTTTGCATTTGATTGAAGAGATCCTTTGCACGTGGGCTTGAATCAGTAGTGAGTTGTTATCGTCCGAGTCGGAAGCGGAAGCGCAATTTCTGGCGTATTCAGTGAGAACTTCTAGGGCGAGTTCAGAGAGGCGGCAATCTTCAACGTCGCCAACAAAGACCTTGGTGGAGTAGAACCGGCGACCACCAACAAAGACTAAAACATCTACAGCAGCAGCTCGGGGCATGGTGATGGGTGATACGTAGTAGATTGTGATAGTGATGGCGATGGTGCGTGATACGTCGATACGTCGTAGATCGGTGCCTGATACGATACGTCGTAGATCGGTGCGTGATACTACGTCGTAGATTGTGATAGCGATGGCGACGGTGCGTGATAAGTCGTAGATTGTGATAGCGATGTGATGGCGACGGTGTAAAAATTGCGAAGACTGCTGCTGCAAAAGTGAGTGGTCTTATTTTTATTGCTGTCATGAAGAAAGAGAAGTACATTCCTCCATCTTCATTGTTGTATATCATGATAGATCTAGATTGTCATGTCTTGTGGGCGATATGGCGGGGAACTACGTAGAAGGGGGGAAATACAGTACCGGGGGTTCTACATACTCAAAACCAGATTTGGGGGGGGTCCTTAATAAGACATGTAAGATTAAGATTTCCCCGCCTAATTAGAAGGGCCGTGCAGAAAACCATACATTCAGCTCGAATTATTGGGACAGTAAAAAAATCATGTCACAAAAGGCCATTAAGAATTAAGACTGTTGAAGTGGTAAGATGACGTATTGTCATCTCTAAAATAGTTCAGAAGAAATGATTCATGGGCGGAGTGTAACAAGGGAGAACAGAGTATGAATCAATTATTATTTAAAGGACATGTTTCAGCCATTCTGGATTCTGGGACTCATAGGTACCTCATATGTACTGTAGTAGATACTATCTAGACAGAGGTAGTTCAACAGTTTACATGTTGAACAATCATGCAATCCTGATATAACAAGGGATAACACGTCACTTGTCTCTTGAAAGACACAAAACAAAACGCACTAGTATCTAGTTAGATCATACAATACAACTCTTACCTATCTTCTTCTGGACATCGATATTAGTGTAGGCTTCACATTATTTAAAAAGATATGTCTCATGTGTCTCTTTTACATCGCAGAGTTGAACCTTCTCATTTGAAGATGCCACTTACGTTTTACAACGCCGCGGAGTTCTTTCGTAGTAGGAGTAATAGCATAGGAGCGGTCGGATTCAAAGGCCTCTTCGACTTTTATTATGTAGTTCAACTTCAACAATCAATCAGTTCGAACAACAAATGCAACGCGTCTCAAAAAGAGACACGATAATAATATTGTATTGTACTCTACTACTACTAGAACTACTATCTATCTACAATATCATACGAGGAAACTACAACAAAAGACCAAAACAAGTCTTGTATTGTTCCGGGACATATCGAATGGAAATAGGGGGGATACAACGCATTAAAAACTTGATTTATGCAAAACACCTAATGATAAGGGGATTGTACTCCGATGCTTTTAGGGGCTTCCCCCCTCAAATGCATCATACTAGTACTGGAGATAGCTCCCGCTCTGTTCTCTGTTCCCAGTTCCCGCATAATACGCCTATCATAAAACAGTACTACTACAGCCATAAAAATAAAAATATTCGAAGCACAACAAAGCACAAAAAATAATAATCACACAACACATCGATCCAACCAAGATATTCTAAACACCGCGCCAACTAAGATGATGAATCAACAAGCATCCAAAGCAGTACCATACTATGCTTACGAGACAAGCATGAAACGTCTCGCCACTCATACCCAAATTCGCGAAGATCCGATAGCTTCGTCTTCATGCCGTCCCACGAAACGAAGAAGAGTCGAGCCGCACGCCGAAAGCAGCAGCAGCAACTGCTGCTGCTTCATCAGCGACAAGTCGTCCAGATCCGTCCGATTTTCCGAGACGAACGAAACAAACACCCTATCCGCACCAACATCCGCCTCACAACAACAAGAGGACAAAATCAACGCCTGGTATTCACAACAGGACATACGTCGATTCAAAGTTCAAGAAAGTTCCGACGCTGCCGTCTTGCGCTACCTTATTAACGCAGTGCCGGGAAGCACGGACCACATGCCACAAGATTCTTCAATTTATCGAGGATTGGAACGATTGCTTTCCATTGATGTGGCGACGGAAATGCAGGGAAGGAGACGGAGTGTGGTGAAATCTGTGCTGGCAGAGCAGCTCAGGCAAGAGGCTGATAATAGCTGTGATGCTACCAGAATAGCGAATGCTAGTTTAATTCATTCTGGAAAGGCGACCGTCTGGGCGAGGACTCTGGGGAACTTGTAAATACAGTTGGTCCCTTTTATACATAAAAAAATAGAAAAAGCTAAACGCAAGTTATTAACAAACATTTTTTTGCAATATTAAGTTGAGCTTGATAGAGTCAAAGTTCTTATTAATAATATTATATCAATCTTCTAAGTCAGGAAAATGAACTTCATTGGTAATTGAAATGTGAATGATTTCTTCTTCTAGCAGTCCCAGTTTCCAGTTCTTAGCTTTCATTGCCAAGAGATTAGATCATACAACGCTGTTTTCAGTAAAACACCATTTAAATTATCATGAGAATTGTTCTGAATTTTGTCTAGCATTTGAGCCTGGTGTTTAGACATCGCACAGAACAGACAAGCTTGGCCCAGAAACATGCGCTGCCAAAGCATTGTCATCGTCCACCATTGACTCTACCAAACTTCGAACATGACTCAATGTTGGCTGAAAAATTAAATGAAAAATCAGACAATGGAGACGTGAAAATCAATGAGTATTTACAGGGTAGAGATAAATAAAAAAAGTGTCCAGCGAAAACATCCATATTAATTCCAAGGGATGTGATTAGTAAGAATATTGTTTGTGGCGGACGTTCTGGCTTTCTTCTACAGAAATGAATACCAGAAAGACACGGGTGCAGCAGCAACAGCAATAACTAACCCTTCCGTGTGGACAATTCCAGGGAATGTCAACCTTGTGAAGCTTTTCGACAACGTTGATTTGCTCTTTGTGGGAGAGAGCAGTACCAATCATGATACTTCCCTGTAGGGAAATATTAGTAACAACATGTGATATGTGATATGATGGTGAGGTCATTTATCAAAAACTAAAAATGATTGAGAGTTGAAGGAAAGGAAATGCATCCATTCTGACATGACTCCGTTGTACTCTTACCCTGCATGCTCTGTTTGCAAACATGGCAATAGCTTTGGGAAGTCGAGCAATCGATGAACCAGCAATGCCACTGCTTTTGGATCTTTTCTGCTCCACTTGTGAAGATCCCGCCGTTCCAGCATACCTGCGAACTGCATTGTTACCAACCAATCCACTGCCATCGGCTCCAGAACCTAATCCGGCATTATAGCCGTCAGAGCTTGATGTGCCATCGGCACCTAACATTGCGCAAAGTGCCCCGACGTCCTCCTTGCCAAATTGGACTGCCTTCTTGCCATCTCCACCCGATCCACTATGAGGAAGTGCCGTGAGCGATAGGCGATGACGAGGCTCTTTCTCGGGATCATACGCAAGCCTAAAGCCATTTTGTTCAAAAACGTCCATGTGCTCCAGGACACAATTTTCTTCTGATGGGCTTAGCTCTAATGGAAGTGGAGCAATAAGTTTTTGCTCATGAATGACTGTTTCTTTACAAAAGCGTTCAAAGTTGAATCTTTCATCGCATGCGTGCTGATCGAGAATCCATAGGTTGTGATTGCGACAACGTGCTAGGACAAACCCAAGGTTGAATTGACCAATGATTGACATATGTAGGAAATCTTCTTTGACAAGACTAACAGTTGGTTCTTCTTTGGACTTTTTCTCCTCCTCTTTGGCAGTGCAATCGTTGTTGCAATCCGAACGTTTTCTTTTCAAAGAAGAGTGAAGCAGCTTTCGATTCTTGTGCATGTCGCGTCTTGCGTGTTGATACTGAGCAATAATATCTTGTGTTCCAGCAAAAGAATTCCAAACAGTTCCTACTGATGATTCGTTTGACTTTGTGCTAGTTTGGTTGGGTGTGAATTCTTCCACGCTGTTTGCAGATAAGGAACTTGCCAAATGGTTCATATTAGCGCCACTATATGATGGCGCATCTTCTGTTTCCTCTTCCGATTCTTCTGTGCATGTTTTGCGCTTCAATGCTACAGACCGTTTACCAGCTTTCACAGTTCTCCCAACGATCATTCTTCCATTATTTCCTCGAATGACGTTGGATACCCCATTTTCTTTCCAAGAGGATCTCCCATGGCGCTCTTTTTCGATACGATATACAAGAGGTGTCTCGTCATCATCCTCGCTATCATTTTCTGGTTCATCATTATCATCAGCTTGGTCTTTCTCAGGATTATTCGATGAACCAAAAGCAAAGTTGTCAAGAAAGGAACCAACATCTGGCGCATTGCGTTTCGGTCGGTTAGATTGTCTATGCGACGTAAATGATTCTTTTGGGGCAGTCTTTGTTGTGAGTAAATCATTGGTAACATATTTCTTTAAGGACGTCGCGCGAGATTTTATCAGTGACCTTTCTTCACTGGCCACTACATTTTGAGCGGTGTTATCTACTTCATCTTCTGTGTTGTCATGATCAGAAGATAGAACTCGCTGAATATCTTGTTGGAGCTGGCTCTTCTCAATTCTTTTAAAGCTAAGGCGCATTTGCTCCCAAGTTCTTCGTTCTTGTTGTTTTGGCCGGTCGCGTGGCGTGGGTGTCACTTCTTCTGGTTGGATAGCAACACTCTCATCAATCAAGGTCGAATCCTCGAATTGTACAGGTTTCTCTTTCGCAGACGGTGAAAGTTCTTCATTCCCAATCATAGAGCTTGATTGTTCCTTGGACACATTCTCCACGTCAGCCTCGTCAGTTGGACTATCTACCTCATGGGGTGTGATTGCCGCCGGAGCATTTGAATCCAAATTTCCAGTGATATCGGAGTCATGTTCTCTCTTGGTTTTCTTACGGCTGAGACGAGGGGTAATAGTTTCAAATTCTTCATTCTGTCCAAAATTCACCTCTGGATCCACTCTATTTTCGTCTTTTTTTGTATCAGACTCTGCCATTCTTAACGACCCGGTATACACTTCCACCACCTCATTCACCCCGGTTTCCTTTTTAGCACTGCCTTTTGCTTCATTGCTTCGATTCTCTACTTCATTTGCCGCAAATTTGCCATTGCTTTCAGTCGACCACAACTCCGTCAACGCCTCACGAATCAAATTCGAAATCGCCACTTCTTCTGTGAAAATGACCTCTCGTTTATCTGGAGAGAGATTCACATCGTACATATTATTTGGTAATGTGAATGCTAATATACAAGCAGGGCGCCTACGTCCGCCTGCAGCTAGGGAAGGGTCAAATTGTCTCCATACATCACCAAGTACTCGTGACACAGTAGGAAGATCAACGGGGCGACCGTTGATACTAAAGAATTGCAACTCTCGCGCAGTGGTAGGTTGAGGAGCAGTCGGGGCATGGGAGACGAGACCTTCCATTTTCCATCGAAATGTTTTTCTGAGAGGAGGAGAAGGCGGAGCAACTGGATCTGAGTCTGAATCAGTGTTAGTTGAATTCGGTTGTTCAACGGCCTGGTGCAGATCAACTATAATACGAGTTAACCCTGATAGAAATTTCGTCCCCAAAACAGATGCCGTTCGTTCTTCCAATGAGTTGCTTGATTCACTGGTTGCAAGACGTACTTCTGACTTGGGTTTCTTTTTGGATTGAGAGTTTGCAGTGATGACATCGATCAAGTTGAATTGAGTTCCAAGGCAAAGTATGGCATCTAAAAATAATTAAATTGAAACAAAATCAAATGAAATGCAAAGTCAACGTTAGAAATAATGACAGTACAGAATAAAAATGGATGTAAAAAGCAGAGCGAATGCATGCTTATTGTCCATGTGCACACTATAATACTATCACCAATATGGCAAACCACAAACATCCGAACACGAAACATCAAAAATCACACAACTTACAACCCTGCAGCATCTTCATCAACTTCATCCTCTGCCCCTTTATCCTCTTGATCAAATCCACCCTCCTCACTGGCAATGTTTCAAACAATCCATTCACAGTGACAGTAGTACCCACAGGACGTGCGAATGCCTGCACAGATTCGGGAATGAGATGTCCTTCATGATCAAATGCAAATTGTTCTCCCAATCCCGAGGATGTGTTGCTCGAATTGGATATTCCATTATCATCTCCATCACCAGCATCAATATTATTAGTATCGTCGCCACTGTGGTTGTGGTTGTGGTTGTCAAAGTTGCAACGAGTGGACACCACCATCGATCGTGACAAATTTGCAAGACAAAAAAGGGCTTCTCCACGGAATCCCAAGGTGGGTGCTGCCGCATAGGTTGGATCATCAATGGTAGTCGCCTTGTCATTATTAGTTTTGTGCGAAGCATCACCACCATTGTCGTGTTCATAATTGTTGTTGCTATTGCTATTGTTATTGCTATTGCAATTGCCACCTCGATATAAATCTTCAAAACATGCCAATTTACTAGTGGCATGTTTCATGGCAATAAAGGGACGTGAAGATTTGGGCACTCCCGTGCCATTGTCCGAGACTTCAATGACATCTAGGCCTTGGTTGTGCAGACGCACTTTATAGGATTTATAAAACGATTGACTTGAAATGTGAGCAAAGGTATGTTTTTTGTTGTTGTTGTTGGAAAAATAATAATTGCAAGCAGCGAGCAGCACAAAAGAACTTTATGAAATGAAAAAGAAGAATAGAATGTCAATAAAAAATAATAACGAGACGGCAAAGAGCCTAGATGACATGATGATTATTATCAACAATGCAAACTTGCAACGATAAAAATTCATGAAATGTAGAAATGCTACCGCAAAAAAAGTACGCAAACAAAAAACCAACCATAACAATAACAACAATAAACAACAAATAATAATTGTAAATAGAATAATAATAATGCAGTACAAACTCACCATTCACCCTCGTAGCCCTCGCATCAATCGCATTATCCACCAATTCCTTTACCGCGCTCGATAAATCGGATACCGCCTGTCCTGCCACGATTCGTTTGATGGAAGATTCGGAGATTGGTTTGATTTTGGGGAGTTGCGATTGCTCTTGTTCGTCGTCGTCGTCGTCGTCTAGCTGTTTTGATTCGTCCATTTGCTGCGGTGGCGGTTCTGGCGGATCATGTTGCTCCATTATTTGTTCTGATAGGAGCTCGTTGTTGTTGTCGTTGTTGTTGTTGTTGTTGTCATATCCGTCTTTGTTGTTGACGTGAATGCCCCCGTCATTATTGCTGCTGCCATTGTTGATTATTATTTCCACGTCGCCATTATTTTGGATTGCCGTATCATCATTATCGTCATCGTCATCGTCATTATTATTATGCTTCGCAGTGCTAGCTGCGCTACTGGCCTCCTTGGACGATCGGTCGGCAGAGACGTCATTTGAATTATTTTCAGTAGCAGTCGTAGTAGTAGTAATAGCAGAAGGATCAGAATACGAAAAGGATGAAAATAAATCCTCCTCCATTGTTTATTGCAGTGTGCGTATTATTTGTGTTATGATCAAGGAAAATATACAAAAGATGGCGGTGGGGTGATTGTGATTTTATTATTTGTTGTGTGGCGTTGGCTTCAATGTGTTGTTTGTTTGTTTCAGTTATGAGATGCGTGTGTTGGTGTGGGTTTCACAGAGTAAGGCGTCTTCGGATTGCCCAGCTGTTTTGCCACGATAACGGTATTAATTGATAATTAAATGTGATAATACCATTAATTTTGAAAATAATTTGTTCAGGCGCGCCAAATTTTTGTTCGTTAAAAAGATGATGATGATGATACTCTAGAGCTAGAGAGCTCTAGATACTAGTACATCATATTATGGTATCTACTGCATCTTGATCTATCATGATAACATCTATTTGATTTCATTCTTGCCTTGGAATTGTAATCTTTCATGCTAGCAAGTACGATAACAGATGAACTTGTTTCTAGTTAGTTCCAGGGTCATTCAGTGTGGCAGTGGCAGTGGCAGTGAGGCTGTGAGGCTGTGGCTGTGAGGCTGTGGCTGTGGCTGTGGCTGTGAGGCTGTGAGGCTGTGGCTGTGGCTGTGGCTGTGAGGCTGTGGCTGTGGCTGTGGCTGTGGCTGTGGCTGTGGCTGTGGCTGTGGCTGTGGCTGTGCCATAATAATGTGTCTCTCTCTGTGCTTGCTTCCCCCTTCATCACCAAATCAGGAGGGAAAGAAGGCTCCATCATCAAAGGGATCATGCTGTGTCAAATGCGTTTATGATTTCCTGAACAGATAATTATTTAAATGTGTTGTTGTTGCACAATATTTCTGTACTATGCTATCATATGTTGTGCTCACACTAACAGTTTCTCGCTTTTTTAGGTATTCTTGAGATTAGTGTCTGGGAGACAAGGGACAAATTCGCGCAGTGAATTCATCTGCAGCTTAATGCTGATTCAAAGCGAGAAACTGTTAGTGTGGTTGTGCTCTTTTCTGTGAAATCATTAGAGTAAAAATTAAAATAATTCTCATAAAAAATAATATCAAGGCAAGCAAGCTTGTGCAAATGTGGGAAGGGCGCGCCAAAATTTTACTTGGAGTCTGTCCTTCCCCAACGCTTCGTGCATTTCAAGTAGGAATAGTATCGAATCAAACTTTTCTCAGCCACTACTCCGCTATCAGAGCGATATCCAGCGCGCCATCTTCATTCGTTTTGGATTCGCATCTCGCATCAATCTCACTGAATCTCATCCATCATCCATCGATCAATCCAGCCAGGGATCAAATAACCTGTCAACTCAACGGAGCGTCACAAAGCGTCGTGGACAACATAGGTATCAATGTTTAATTAGACAGCTCTATCATACACCAATCACTACGATTTGGATTAATCATTATTTTGAGAATAATAGAAGTTGAGAAAAATGAGCGCCGCAGTATCCACTTTTGCGAGACGTCTTGCCGTGTCCAAGGTAAGGGCAAAAATGTTGATATCTAACAATGAATGTCGATGAGTTTGGATCACGTTCTTTGAATTTGCCCGAGGTTTGATTGTGCCGTCCTAATCGAAAACAATTTTCGGATCAATTGCACTACTGCTTCGCTACAGACGTCACTGGCATCCACATCGAGCTCTTCTCTGTTTGCATCCACTGCAGCACGAGCATTGTCAACTCAAGTTTGTGCCCAAGGACAGGGACAAACAAGGTCTGGCAATGCTGGCTCCTACCTCTTGGCCATGGCCGCCGCGGCCACCGCAGGATGCGCTGCCACTGGAAATGCTGCCTACTGCGAAAGGGAGGGGTGCGTCCGAGACCCCAAGACATCATTTGGCATCAATGCCGAGAGCTCCTTGACGATGGAGTTGAAGAAGCGACTGACAGAACTGGCAAAAGAAGAGGCAACAGTGGAAGAACATCAGAAAGCTGCCATCAGCGCAACAAGTCCTGCAAAGGCAGCTGAGAAGCCGGTCCCTGACCCGAATTCCGAACCCAGCACTCACATGACGCCTGCTGAGGCTCTTCTCGAAGCTGCCACCCTCAAAGCGAAGAAGCATGGCGGTGGACTCAAGTTGTTTAGTGGAAATGGTAACATGGGCCTCTCATTAGAAATTGCCAAGCTCCTGGGAGTTAACCTTGGTCGTTCCACTGTTAGTCAATTCGCCGATGGAGAAATCAATGTCATGATTCACGAAAATGTTCGTGGAAAGGATGTTTACATCATTCAACCCACGTGTCCCCCTGTCAACAACAATCTCATGGAGTTGCTACTCATGGTTTCCACCCTTAATCGTGCATCGGCTAGGCGTGTCACCGTCGTTATCCCCTACTATGGATATGCCAGGCAAGATCGTAAATTGCAAGCCAGAGTTCCAATTTCTGCAGCTGATGTCGCACGTCTTTTGGAAGCAATGGGAGTGGATCGTGTCATCGCAGTTGATTTGCACTGTGGTCAAATCCAGGGATTCTTCGGGCCACGTGTTCCCGTCGACAATCTTGAGGGAGGAATCGTGGGCATTGATCACTTTGGAGGAAAGGATTTGCACAATCCGGTCATTGTTAGTCCAGATGCTGGGGGTGTGTACCGCGCGAAGAAGTTCAAGGAGGGGCTTGCTTACAAGTATGGATGGGATGACATTGGAATTGCAATGATTATTAAACAGCGTGCTCGCGCTGGAACGGTTGATCAGATGGATCTTGTTGGTGACGTCAAGGACTGCGATTGTATTATTGTCGATGATATGATTGATACTGCTGGAACCCTTTGCAAAGCTGCAGAAGTACTTGTTGCTATGGGGGCACGACGTGTCTTTGCATTTGCTTCCCATGGTCTCTTATCTGGGCCTGGAAATGATCGAATTGCCAACTCCAAGTTGGAAGAATGTGTTATTTTGAATACCATCCCTAGTACACCGCAACGATCAGCGAACGAGAAGCTTGTTGAGCTTAGCGTTGCACCATTGCTTGCGCAAACGATTTTCAATATTCATGCAAAGCGAAGTATTTCAGCTCTTTTCAAATAAGGGTCTAATTCCTGGGGGGCTTGTGTTTTAGGGGTTGGGAGAAAGAATAGGGGTTCATGATCAAATACCTAAGCCAAATCGAGAGAATTCCAATGCAAGTTAGCACACCATTTTGCATATGTATCACGGGTTATGTTCTGATTTGTCCACAGGGACATCTCCTGAGCACAAACTATGCAGTACAGGTTAAGCTAAGATTTTTTAAGTATATCTAGAGCAGGCATCCACTATCCAGTGGCTCTGGACCCCCAAGGCAGAAACAAACAGACGAAGCCACGTTTTTATTAATTTTCTTGGCCATTGATATATCTAGAAAGGAAATCCAAAATAAAATTGTTTGTTAATCCTTTGCTAGAATTTTATTAACACCTAATAAAATATCAAGAAAGTAAAAAAACTTTAATAACAATATCACCTACACACTCTACACGTGAGGCGGCTTAGGAAAATAGTATGGTTCATAGTGCATCTGAGGGTGAATTTTACAATGAATCTTCGCTATTTTTATTATGCATCGTTGTGCATTGTTCTTACTATATGCACACATGTTGATGCTGCAGTGATGCTGTCACTGCATTTTCCATTTTAATGAAATTGATATATTGGTATGTATGAGCCACCAGTTCAATGTTAGCACACATCATGCAAAAGGCGTAATTTATAATTTTGTCTCAGCAAAAATCCATAATATCTAATCCAAATCAACAACGATTTAATGTCTGATATTAGATAAGTAGGAATATTGTGCGACAAAGCAAAAGAAAGAATAGGCGATATTTAATATCAAACCAACCATTTATCTTTCTATCCCAAAATAGCACGAGCCAATCGTCCTTCGGATCACCTTTCAATGGAAATAACTATTCCAGTGCGTAAGAAAAAGGATATCGTGGAATAGAAGTTGATCCGAAGGAAGTCGCTTATTACATGAAAAAATCAATTTTACACAGTGAATTTTATAGCATTTTCTTCTTTCGTGGTTATCATACTGAATTGAGACAAGCACTAGTAGCCCACCAGGTTTTGAACCTTGCATGGTTGCCATGTTGTATCACCCAAACATCAATCACTATGGTGTGGCTCTTTTGCTAAGGTTCGCCCAACAATCTATAGAATCAAATAACGAAGTCAATATTTATCACCAACCAATTATTTGTATAGTTGCAGAAATAATGTCATTGCAACGACCGATATCAAATTCTGCCCCCAAACAGGTATCATCAACGCTGCTTGAATTAGTATGCCATAACCAAATCCCAACATGATGAGCAAAGTTTTGAAGAAGCCATACACCGGAGATAACGCCATATGAAATGATATCCAAGAAGCAAGAATTAGGAATATTGTCCAGTGGGTTACAGACTTAAAATTTTGGTAATTTACTTCCTTCTTCTTCTTCTTTCCCTCGAAAAGCTCTACGTAAGCCTTGAGAGACATAATGGCAATGCTGGTTGCCAAACCGATTTTGAACCATTCGTGACCAATTTCTGGGCTATGAAGAATGATATGAATTACATCGAAATCTATTTTTATGAAGAGAAATGATAGCAGGAAATAAGAGAAAGTGCATACAGAAATGATGAGACATGAGACGTATGAATGACAAATTGGGCATGATGACGGGGTCCCCTTTTGCTCGATTTGTGTAAATGCATTGTTAGCAGGGCATTTCCTCCTCGAACATTGAATCAAGGAACATATGCCCCACACACAGTTGGATTACGCACCATGCATCGCGTACATAGTCCCCCCAATGATCGCGGAACGTTTCAGTATTTGCAAGGGGTGACGCGGCGGAAGCCCTGGAGGAACTAGGGGGATGGAACTCCGCTCGTTGCCTACTGAGCCATCGTTTGCGGGGGTGACCATCCTCCGGCGTAGAGGAGCGGATTGTTCTAGATCGATGTTCATCTTGGCGTAGGAGAGATGTCGGTTTTGTACTTGCCTGCCTTCGAGTACCTAGGAGGTCGCGTTGTGCGTGCAAGAGGCGAAGCACGGTGCTTCTGCGTTTTGTGCGTTCGCTTGCTGTATTGTACATACTGCTTGGTTAGGCGTTGAGGGAAGATACGCGCCATATTTTTCAGGCCGCGTGTTGGCGGGTCGACGAACGGGTCGGTCGACGGACGGACACAAGGATTGGGTTTTCATTCGTAAGATGAGTACTATTCCTACGTGTACTCTTTGACACAAAAGATTTGATGATTACTATGGTACACCTCTCTCTCTCTACCTAGAGATACTATCTAGCTAGGAGTACATAGGAGTACCATATTCATTTCGACTGTGCGTGCGACTGCTTTGCATTTTATTTCTTCAGTGAGTAAAAAAAATCTGTCATTAGTACACTCTATTACACTTATTATTATTTGCGAACGCGTTATCATCTCGGCTCGCCTGACAAGCATTGTACGAAGCATTTGAATCATGTCTAGCAATAACTGCAAGGTGTGCGACACAGAAGGAGCGAAAATCTGCTCCGGATGCAGAAAGGTGTGGTATTGTGGCGTCGAGCACCAAAAAGAGGACCGGAAGAGGCACAAGGTCGAATGCTTTCCAGCGGGTGCCACATGCACGCGCTGTTTAGAAGTCATTCCATCTCCACCAGGGATGTGTCGTGTTCCACACCCCAATCATCTTCGGCAGGACCAGGGGTCCATGTTTGGTGGTGGCGCAGCGAAGTACAACTTTAGCTGTGGTGCATGCTCCGGCTTTTATACACTCAAAGGGAAACCCAACGTCAATCTAAAGGATTTGCCTATCGTCGCGGGACCAAAATATTGTTTTGAAGGCAGTCACACAGTGAAGAGCTTAAATGAATCTGATCAACGCAGAGTCTTCGATGACGTTGTCGTTATTTCTGGGGATCTCGATACTATGCAGGAGAAAATCGATGCTCTCGATGGCAACGAAAAGGTTAAAGTCTTGAAGCTGACTAGAGGTGGCGCATATTATGATTCTGAAAAATCAATCAAGCTTGCAGTTAGCCTCTTGAGTCTAGAAGAGGTGATCTTGGAAGATGTCAATATGACCAAGATTGTGCTGAACAATGAACTCACTCCAAACGTCAAGAAATTGTGGATGCAAAACCCAAGTGAAAGCGAAGACCCAGACTTTCATATTGTATGTCCTCTTTTGGAGGAAATCTCTATTTACTACTGGGGTCCAGGACACTATAAGTGGTTGGCTGATATGCTGGGAGCTGCCAAATCATTGAAACGATTTGATAGCTATAAACTCAGAGTTAGCCACTTGGGATTCGCATCCAATCATCTGGAGAGCATCCGACTTCATCGAGCGGAACTTCTCGAACGAATCGATCTTTGGGCACCGCGATTGGTCGATCTCAATGTTCAAGCAGCCTATGATTTGAATGAAATTCATTTTCTCAAAAAGCACGATCTTATGAAGGAGTTACCTGCAAACTTTGCTTTTGGAGACGAGCTGTGTGTGAACGCCACCAATGCCAATTTGGGAGCACATGCGATTGAATCTATTGTTGCTCATCCCAGATTCCGTGGCGATAGCAGCTCATTGGAAACTGATTATGATTTTTAATCAGTTGCATATGAAACTATGCGAGCAGAGCCGATAAGAGCCTTCTACATAATAAAGAAAATTATAGTGACACGAGTTGCATCGTGTCCCACCTAGGTAGTTACATCCATCACTGATTTGCATTTGGTGATGATAAACTAATACCGGAAATTCATGTTAATATGAAATCATTTTGATTTAATGCCATACTATTGAGGTATCAAAATATTTTTTTGTTTATTGGATCCCTTGATTGGATGAATTGATTGATTGTGCCATGGTTGACGTCAATTATTTAGTAAATAATGGTAAATGGCGTAGTAATAAGACATGCCAGATTTTTTCAAATTTAAATTTGAAAGCGAATACAGAAAACAGCACACATTACTAAATCAATTGAAGATCTTGATGATGGCAGATATCGAGACCAATGTTGGAGGCGCTGATGTCGTGGTTCAAGACAACGTAATGGATTACACGGCTAATACGTTCAACGAAGGACAGATTGATGAATATCAGAAAATCAAAATCGATGTAGTGCCCAACGAAATGACGGTGAGCAATGGTCGTGACTTGCCGCAGGATATGCCATTTTCGTCACCCGAGTACACAGTCCCCGAGGACATTGCAAGTGATCAGGGCGCCATCTCTGAAAGTAGCCCAGCGGAAAGCTGCGATGTCAATAGGCATACATGGGTTTCCCCGAACAAGAGCGATGAAGTTCTTCCATCTTCGACAGAAAGTACTCCGGAAGACAATCTATCTGAACAGACTGTTAACGGCGAAAACAAATCGCCAATGGAAATGTTGGATTTTGAAGAATCTATCTCCGCTGATTCTACCTCTGAAACAAATAATTGCGAAGAGGACTTTGAGCTTTCAGTCCTTGGCAAGAGCTTGCAATCGTCTGATTTCGAAAAGTCCAATGTCCCATCTCTACGCTTCAGAAATGTATCAGATCCAGCATTATGTGTGGATGTGTCGAATAAAGACTGGATCCAAATTGTGCATGATGGGAAAGAGATTTTTATGCCGCTGCCCACAATGGTGAGCCTACTATTTGAAAAATTATCTGACAACTTCAATATTCTTTACCATTCTACGCACTAACCTGACCTGTGTTCTTGCTTCTCTCATCGTAGGAATCTGGCAACCTAAATTACGTGTATCAATTTTCTGAAACAGTGGCTGCGTCTTTCGGTATCAAGGACGAAGTTGTTGGTATTAAATCTGATGCATTGTTTCATGATGGCGATTCATCGACTTTTCGTCAACATTCGCATGGAAATCTTGTCCTTCCAATTTCAGCTGTTGTTTCGGGTCATTTGGCGCAGATAATTCAAAGCGCAGAGAATATTCCAACATTCAGCCTGCTTGTCAAGAATGCTGGTCCGGTGTTCAAACCATACAATGATGCTACCACTGGTGTAGCCTCGGTCAAAATCGGCGCAGAAGATAACGAGTCATCAAAAGACGATGATTCTTCATGTGGGACAGTAAATGAATACAGCATGTGCATGAATGCATTTATTGAGTTGATGGAAAGTTCCGTTGCTGGCCTAAATCCTGTGGAAAAGAATGAGCTGTTGCGGTTTGGTATTGACAACATCGATGTCAATTTTGGCGAGTCACGGCGGCTTTATTCGAACGGAGACGGAAATGTCCTATTTCGGGCAGCGTTCCGTATTGCGTGAGTAAATATTATATCGGCGAAATCTCTTTGAAATCGAAGCCTATATGTATCTAATTTTACAAGTCTTACCATGACATTTTTCTAATGTTGAAACAGTGTCTACACTGAAGATATGACATACTTCGTCGAAGGACTCAAGGTTATCGCCCGGATGTTAATCAATAGTAAAACATCACTGGATGATCTTGCGGGTTCAAAATCTATCTTTGACTTTATTGAATTCATCGTGGCGGCCGATGAACTGTTTGAATCAAGTGACCTAACTGCAGAACAATACGTGAAACTGATAGCTGCAATCTTTGGCGAAGATCCAGATGTTGAGAATCTATTTGATCTTCACAGATGCCCAGAATTTCTCGAAGCATGCGACTCAGATGATGTACGACAAAGCCTTGTGCTCAGGGACCTTCTTCACCTCGGAAAGATGCTCACTCCAATCGAGCCCATCAGTTACTCAGACGATCGCCTAAAATTCGCTATCCACACTGGAATTCATAACTTCAGATCTTCGCTCGGGTCTGATCTGCCACAGGATTTCGTCAATATAATTTACCATATGTTCAGCTCAGGCGACAATATGATTCTGGAAGCGTGCCAGACATTTCTGGAGACGGATGATAGTGATGTTGTTGAAGACATGCTTTTCCGCGAGTACAAAATTTTCTGTAGCAATCAGCAACGCCGGAGCATTGAAAATGAGTATTACGATGCAAAAAAAGAAGACAAGAATGAAAAAGAAGATGAGCATGCATTGACAAAGTTTAGTCCGGACTTGAACTTCGCATTTAAACCGGTTTGCCCTGAAGTATTCCTCACAGCTGTTGCGGCGCTAGTTGATTTGGAAGACATCTGCGAGGAATCTGCTGTAGCAATCATAGCATCATACCAAAAAGGAAATATACTGCTGAGAGAGGTGTATCAGAACTTCATTGAGTGTGGGGACGCAGAAGAGTTTCTAAACATGGTAAATTTTGAATGGCATCTAATGATTTGTCTTTATGCATATTTCAATCTCACTCAACAATACATTTTTTCAATATATCATGTGCGCAATATTATTTTCAGCTCAGAGTAATTGTTTCCGCCGACCAATGTGAGACTCCTCGCAAGTCTGCAGCCACGAGACAGCTACCACCTGGAGATAGTTTGAATCTCGACAAAGGTGATAACAAAGATGTTTTGAGAGCTGCATTGGATGATTTTGTCCCACTTGAAATGCCAGCTCTTAGACTTGCATCGTTTAGTACTAAGGATAAGATACTGGCAAAAACCTGTTCAGAGTACAAAGAGGGCAAAGATTACGAACAATTATTATCGAAAAATAATCAATGGTGTTGATTCACCGGGATCTATTTAGAGCGGTAATCGTGGAGACGCACCTTCAGGGTTGGTATGAGCTGTTCTGGAAATAGCCCATCTCTCACCTCTCGAGCGTTTTCACTAATCAGAACTAATGACAGTTTTGTGGATTGGGGTGGGTCTTATATTGCAGCAAAGCAATTTCCAAAAAATTAAGGTGACAACTAGAATGATGAGCTGTTCTGGAAATAGCCCATCTCTCGCCTCTCGAGCTTCATCGCCAATCAAAACTGTCTAATGACAGTGTTGTGGATTGGGATAATTTTATGTTGTAGCAAAGCAATTTCCAAAAAATCAAGTACTCATGTTGACAACTAGAATGATTGTTTTGTACGTGTTTGCATAATTAATTGTTTCCTGATGTATTTGATTTCTGCCAATTCCTTTGCACATCAGTTGGCAGATCCTTCTTGCCTCGTCAATGTCAGTGTCAATGTCAATGTCAATGTCAATGTCAATGTCAATGCCAATGTCAATGTCAATGCCAATGTCAATGATACCTTCTTCCCCATCAAGGATGGGTCAAAATATGATGCGAAACTATAGCGCAGATGATGCAGGTGGTGATTATCTTCAATTTGATATCTTGAACAGTGGATTTGTTTTTTCATCGAAATTATAAGAAAACGTCACGAAGCTAATATTATGTATGGTAATAATTGAACATGCAAGTCTCGGAATATGATGTAGTATTGGAACCATTGTATTGGTGAATGTTGATGTTATGATTGATTGTTTTCCGTATCTTCGGGCTGTATCTTCCAATGATGAAAGAGTTTTTCTCAAATTGAGAATTTCACAACTTGTCAGCCAGTATTAACCTCTACTATGAATAAGCTCATCATCGCGCATGTAATGATGAAAAAACCAGATGGTAGCTACCTCGAAAACCACTCAATCCAAACAACATTTCTCATTTGATTGTTGCTCTGGGTCCATCGCATCAACAACTTTAAATGAGACATTACTTTCCTTGGCAATATTTAGAGCACCTCGCTGGTTGTCTGCCTGAAGACCATCGAAAACACCATTAGAGATCAAGACAGTAAAATGTGCCTTGTTTGGCAAACAATGACAATGTGATGTTAATGATGGTCCAGCCAACTCGCATTGGTGCTTCGTATCATGACTCGATGCATGTTGCTGACCAATGCCAAGTCTCATTTGTATGATACCAGACACAAGAAGACTCTCAACTTTATCACATAGGCCAAGAATGTCGTTTTTTTAGAAAGAATGTATGGATAATTTCATTGAATGCCACTCACCTGAAACAATTCATTTTTCCTTTTTTGACGCACCCAAATATGAAATCAGGGAAGAATGTGCAATTGATTAGTATAGTTTTATTACCGCTAGTGGTATTTTTTAGCTTTCAGATGGCTGAAGCATAGAAAATTCAGAAGAAAGGAAAGACTCATTTCAACTTCTGTGACCTGCACAAGAAATCAAATTCACAGATTCATCTTAAGATTTGTCACTGGTTTGTGTGAGAGATCCTTGTAATGAGCAGCAAAGTTTATGTCATTCACTTGCCTCCTTACTTGTGTTGATGTTGGCATCGCCCTTTGAGCCAGTGCTCTTTTGCAGTTTCTGTTATTACTTGTATTCAGTTTTCTTTGCGATACACTTGATTGTAATATCGGCGATGTGAACATTGCATTGGCAGATGGTAATCTTTTGGGCGGGCAGTATAGCAATTTGATTGATATGAACTTTTCAAATTAAAAAAATCTCATGAATAATGTTTCTGCCGCGACCATTGTAGTTCTTGGGCGCATTGTCTTTCTTGTCATGAGTGAAGGTTTTGTTCCTTTTTGAGCGGATGGTACCCTTTTTGTCAACTTGGCAAGCAATATATGTCAATGTGATGAATATCAATATCAACGTAGTCTCACCGAGAATATAAGCTTGTAGGGATGACACACTTTCATAGGGCCACGTTGGCGAGAGGAGCTTGTCCATAGAGTTTTAACCTCTTTTTGAAAGTGGCGGGTAACAACGACAGCAGGATTGTCAAATGGGGATGACGGTGGTAATGATGGTAGAAATAACTTGTTCAAAATTGTCATTGTGTAGGGAGTGCAATGATCGTTTGGAATATGAAATAGCAGAGGCATGGTATGAATATTGTTCTTTTGGATGAAGCCGATGCTGGCCAATGCGGCGGCAGGCGGCAGGAAATGGTTGTGGACATGCTTATGGTTTTCTGCATGGCTCCTCTAAACAGTTATGTTATAACTGAACAGTTATGGTTTTTCAATCATAAAGACTTATGCAGGCGTCAGAAATAACATTGCAACATCACAAACAGAAATGTAGAGGAGTTAAAGAGCTTTCCGAAGATATATTGCATTTCAGACTAGCACAATAACTTCTTGAGTTTTTATTAGTTTAATGCCAAGTTTGTGTGATCCAAAAAAATGTCTTTCCGTCCATCAGAAATCGGCGAACAAACTACATGTAAAATCAAGAAAAATGGCGTTCCCGATGACAGCACCAACGACGAACACGGCCAATCCAAAATGCGATGCGATGTGCAAAGTTCTGTACCACCCCACAATGGGGAATCTTAATACACACAACAATCAACCATATGTGCAAGTGGCGTGGCAATAAAGGCATAGACACTGCTGAAAAGCACTTCTCCCGCTTGACAACCAGGACAAAGTTGACGGTGAACTCGTGCCCATTGTTGCCGACGGTGTCTGAGCGGTATCAGAGCTGCCAATGCGCAAACAAACGATGTGGTTGGGTCGCAGCATGCATCCTTGTCGGAAGAAGTGATAGATGTGAAACTATGCACAACACAAAGCGGTGCAATATCCTAACTGCGATTTTAACAGTATTAAGAATTAAGAATCAATGTTACTTTGAGAATACTGAGCCTCAATATTTTGTGTTCGTTCTTTTTTCCTATGAAAGGCCCTGACATGAGCTTTCCAAATCATCCTCTTATGCATTATAAAACTGAATATTCAAAAAGTTGTCTTCACTCAAAATTTTAACTGATTAGTTAAAATTTGGTACAGAAACCACTCATTATTCTGGCTTCCATAACTACTTAGGGTTAGGGACTACCAGCTACTACGATAAGGTACCATACTAATACAGCTAGATAGTACATGTACATACTCTAGGTAGATAGATCAGAAATACGGTAATAATGGTGTCAATAATTATTTAGTAAAACGGAAGGATTTACGTGGAATGGCAGCAAGAAGCATTTTGTAGTACCCTATTATCCTAACGGAACTATGACCACGGTCTACCACGGTGTCCGGAAGAATGAAAAGCAATCACGTGCATATCCTCACCATGGGCGGAACCATCGATAAAGACTATCCGCGTCTCACTTCCGGCTATGCATTTGAATTCGGTGATGAGTCCGCTGCCTCCAGAATATTGAAAAATCATCCAAATTTAGGAGTGTCATACGACGTATCAAGCATTTGCGCCAAGGATAGCTTGGAGGTTGGGGAGGATGATCGGCAATTACTATGGGATGCTATTATGATATGCGTCCTGAATAATGGCAGTGATGATGAAGATAGTATTGTTAAAGGTCATGTCGGCAACAGTAGTGAAAGGAAAAGAATTGTTGTTACACATGGCACCGACACCATGGTCGAGTCTGGTGCGCTCGTTCGCTATTTTCTTCTGTTACTATGTGCTGTCTATCTTTTTGTTGTTTTTTTTGTTGAGTTTGGTTTTAATTTTGAGCTTGATTCAAGCGTTCGAGTTGCTCTAAGGGGGGTTGGAGTTGATATCTGATTTTACTCTCTTTTGTTGATGTTCTTAATACCATTCAATAGTATCTGGTTTCTTACATTTTTCCCGACTGCTTTATTACTGAATAATATAAATGATTCATCATCATGACCCTCCATCGTCGTCGTCGTCGCCATCATCATCTACACTTCTTCAATATACTTCCGTGTATTTATGCATTCAAGCACTCTATATTCAAAATCGAATGCATGAAATTTCGTCCACAGTCGGTGACACTGTTATTGCATTTACAGGAGCAACAAAGCCAGAGCGTTTTATTGATTCAGATGCTTCGTTCAATTTAGGATGCGCCATTGGAGCTACATCGATTTGCCATCCAGGATCTATCGTTATTTGTATGAATGGAAATGCAATTCCGGCAGAAAATTGTGTCCGAGGAGAAGATTCTGGGTTGTTTGAATGGAGGATGTAATTCAAAAACATTTTGATTATTATCATTATCATTCAAAAAAATGTATTACTTTTTACGCATTGTATTTGTAAAACAAATAATCTTGGATAGCCCAATTTCGATAGTGCATAAGTTTCAAGACTCGTCTACGCTCTCATCTAGGTCTGATTGGTCAGTCATACTGCCATCTTCATGCACCAAGTCCTTTCCTTCTGAACGTACCACCGCATCAATGATTGATTTGTCAATGAATTTGTGTGGTTCTACACTGTTTTCTTGCATCTCCATCAAGTGCTTGAAGGCAGTGGCATAGTCCTTTGACATTGCGTAATATTGCACTAGCAAAGCATAGCAGTCCCCATCACGGACCATAGAAGATTCTCCTTGCGACAACAAATCACTGCATACTTTTTCCAAAGACAACCTATCAATGGAGTCCAGCGAATCACGGACACGAATGAAACGTTCGACTGTTGATAATCTCTTCTTCAGAAGCAGTTGTATTTCAGCGGAGCCATCGCTTTCTATTTTCGTACTATGAAACAATGCTTCTTTAAGCATTGTTTCACATTCTGTATACCGACCGTATTCTTCTACAGACGTTTGCGCTTGCGATAAAAAGAAGCTTACAAGACGATCGTGCTTTCTAGCCTCTGAATAAAATTGAATGATGGCATTTCTAATTTTTGGATCGCTCGACAAGTTTCTGATGAAAGTGTGCAATGCGGTGAGAAGAAATGAATAAATTGGAAACTGCGCATATTCACGATGGGACTGAATTAAGTTGGTTCAACCAAGACGCTTGACTTACAATTTTTGGAGATAATTTCCAACCAGCACATATATTTCTTTGTCTTTTGACAGACTTGCATACGATATGATGGCTTTGGTATCGCCATCTTTTAGTAGACACTTTACAGCGAGTTTTCTCTCTCCCATCATGGTATATATTTTGCATGCCAAACGCTGATTCCCTTGCTCGCCACACTTCGCAGCAATTAGCCGAAAGTGTTCATTACTCGCCTCTCCAATCAAAATCTGATCCACGATTTCATCCGTCAATATTACATTTCTTTCGAAGCACATACCCAAGCGTTCGTCAACATTATCAAAGTTGGAGCAGATGACTTGTATCATTAAAGCACTTTCGTCGATTTGATCGAGCTTATTGACAACACGATGCGCAACATTATTTGATAAGTTCCCTTTGAGATCACCAGTAAGAGACACCAATAGCTCGTTCATTTCATTATTATCCTTTCCACTCGTGTCGAGAACGGATAAACACATTGACAATGCCTTTGGTTTCTGACCACAGCGCCGATAGAGCGCACATGCATGATCATGCATTCCTTTTCTTTCAAAGTATTTAGCACATTCAAAGACTTGGGGCGGCTTGCATCTCTGGGCAATTTCTAATAATTCCATGTCGCAATCTCCCTGCGTTATTGCAATGCGTATCGCTTGGTGATACATTCCACCTAGAGAATATAGTCTGATGGCTTCTGGGCCTTTGCAAAACTTTGCGAGATAATATGCTGCAGCAGCATTACCAGACTCCTCCACAATTTCCTGTGCCCTCTCGATATCTCCGGATCCGCATGCAATCTTAACCAAACTCAAGTCGTCCCCTGCGAGCAAATAATAGTCCGTTGCTTTTGAAATGTTACCTGTACTTTCACAGTATGATCCATACCATTTTACTAATTGCTTGTCGTCTTTTTGAAGAACATAGTTGTCCATTTCAGGGTATAAGCGTTTTTCCTTCATGTATCTAATAAACTGTGGTGATTGCCTAGCATTCAAGAATTTTCCAAACCTCTCCTCTGCCAACTCAACACAACCAATTTCTTCCAGATGTTTTGCAAAGCGATACCGAGTCAAGTCTAAGTGAAGCCTGTCCTTTTCTTCTGCAATCTTGAGAGCTTGTTCCCATTTTCCTTGAATTTGATACAGATAATTTAGGTGGTCGTAACGATGGCATTCAATGTAAAGCGTCTCCGCTGAGTGATATAGGCCTAACTCAATAGCAGCCGCCGCTAATGCTACTTGTATTTCGGGTTCTCTTTTTGCATGTCTCACGGCTGCAACGCCTCGAGTATGCTTCATTTTTGATAGACATAATTCAACGAGATCCAGACGCATCATATTGATGCAGATTGGAGCCAAATTGCCCCAGACATTTGGGCTGGTAATTGTTTGTATCGCATCAAATGCCTTGTCCACGTTGTCGATCCTCAAATAAAACGAGAAATCAATCATAGCTGCCATGACTAAAGGACTTTCCTCCTCCAACCCTCTGAAGTCTTTCATCACGTGGTTGGCAACAATGTGGCTGTCTACTTTGGTGCAATTAGCTTTGCTCGAGGTTTGGCCAAGAACCACATGAGGAATATCCACTCCAATCAAAACAGATGATGGGTCGCTAATCGCAATTCTTTCGTGCACATATACACCGCCGTCATCCTCGTCGACAAAAAATAATATCACTTCGTTGTTCACTTGCTGAAAAACAAGGTTTAAAGGGTGAATGTCAGAATATTCTATCTTTTTTTCGAGAAGGATTTCATTGAATTACATACCATTGCCTCTGACGGTATTGAATTGGCTTCAACCGCCAAAAGACGAGTTTCAGCTGAATCCCAGAAGTGGTTTGAAAATGGAGTAGATACATTTCCGCAATGAAGCTCGGTCAATGATTGCCTTGAAATATTGTACACATAAACATATGTGTCTCCATTGTTATTATTGGAAACCAGGATCGATACCAAAGAGCCAGTTGCGTTGCACTTGACCGAAATAATTTCACCAAAGCAGTCATCATTTCTCACACACTTGTAAAGATTCTGTGGTTTATGCAGCAAGCTGGGTTCCTTCTTCGAAACGTCAAATAATTTCAGTGTTCCTGTTTTTGTGACTACAGCAAGGATAGCGCAGCACAAATTCATTAGCATTGGCTCGCCTTCTCCTTCTGGAAAAAAGACTGAGAGCCTCTGCACTCCCATCAAGCTTGTGATAAGTAACTTATTGCCGGAAGCGATGTACAAACTATCCTTGTACATGGAAATTGACCTCGATTGCAACTGCATTTCTGAGAGCAACTCAATACGGGAATCAAACATTCTGTAGACTTGAATTTCGTTACCGCTCCAAATGACCAAGTGCCGTGCATCGCATGCCATTCCTTTTATGGCAAGTTGAGGTTGGACCGACAATAATGCTGAGTGATCAACTAAAACTAGATTTTGTTCAACCTGTATTGCGGCAGTGCCTTCGTTGTATGTATGAAGCTGGCAAATGGTACGTCGATTGGAATGGAGTGAGCCACCATAGACGATCATCTAAACGTGAGTTTATTTTTCGTTTTTTATACGCATGATCTTCCCCAATTTGTGACTCACCGGCAATTTTTCTCGCAAAAGATAAACTCCGTCATCGCAATTTGTCGCTAAGATGCCGCTACGAGGTGATATTGTGATCGATTGAACCATTCTTTGGCAGAGTTCTTGTTCAGCGTAACAAAGATCCCATTTCAAGGTAGATGCTGATTCAACATTTGAGCTAGTATCGGTTGCGTCGTTATCACAACAGACTGGAGCTGATTTCCACCTCATTAACATGCCTTGAGAGGAAACGGCCATGAGCGAACCATTCTTGTTATTGAATGAAACCAATGATGCTGTGATTGGCATAGAAGGGTTTGCATCATCATGTGGTAGAGGAAGAATTCCCGTTTCGTTGTTGTTCAAGTCCCAAACGCGAAGGAATTTCTCTCCCGAAGCACAAATCACAAATCCTTTGTCAATCCAAGCGAGGTTCTTGCCGTTAAATTTCTGTCCTGGAATGCTTAATTTTACCCTGCTTCGAAGTGAAAATGAGCCATCGTCTGTGACAAAGAATTGTGCCATTTCAAGAGATTCCGTGAAAATTATGATCCGGCGCTTCTCTTCATAAAACATCATCCGTTCGATGGGCGACCGGAAGTTGTGGAGTTCAGTGCATCCTTCTCTAGAACTAGTACCAGCAGCGCATACCAGACCATCTTCAAAACCAAAAGCAAATATACTGATACAGCTCTGACAATGGAATTTGTCAAGTTGACGTTTGAGTATTGGCTTTACGTCAGCAAAGTAAAAAGATAATAATATTTGCAAAACATACCTGTCCGCCATTAAAACAGCACCATATTACATCCGTTACGGGTGATTCCTTTTTGTACCATGACTTTGCTAGTACTTTGCCTTTGGGTTGGACCTCCCATAAAGTTACATTTCCTGCCTTATCTCCACTAACAAACCTTGTTCCATCCGCACTCCAATCAAGAAGAATCACGGGAGAGCTATGAGAAGTTTTGTTCGATGATAAAATCTTCACTTGCAATTGATTTGACCCAGAAGAAGACAATGGTGATGACTTCCCGTTATTCTTTGTAACAGACCATAATGATACATTGCCGTCCTCCATTCCCATCGCAAGTGTTAATTCTCCAGGCATCCATGCCAAGCTCACTACGACACAGCTTGCATCAGTACGTGTCGGTACCTGTACAGCTGGATTGGCGCGTCCACAGGCGGATGAATCAAACGATGGCGCCGAAAAGAGCCTATCACTTGAGCAATCATAGAGAGACACTCCGCCATTAGTGGAAGCAACGGCCAGTATGCCCTGCTGGGCGTCATCAAAAGCGAGCGCTGACGCAGGAGAAGAATCTGTGTCATTGGGATGACATCGGAAGGTGCTGATCAGTCTTGACATGAGCTGATAGTGGTTGAGCTGCTACACGTGTGTTCGTCGGCGATGGTATTTAATCCGAATTTAAGTTCATGCAAGGTAAAGTCGTCTTTCACTTGGGAACTCATTTTTAAAATTGAATTTTAAACTCCAGCATTGTCAAAGCGGTGGCATCCCAATTTTCTTCACTGCTCTATTTTTACCTTCCTCGTCTACCGATCCAATACTCTCGCCCATCATCATTGCAAGCTTCTGCCTCTTCACTCCATATAGCTGCGCCAATTCCACCAACCTCCTCCGTTTTTCTGCCAACCACTTTTCCTTATCCAACTCCCTCTTCATCTTAGTAGCTGTGATCATCACATTCTTGCTCGTGTGTTCCCCGCCTACAAACTCAAACACTTGTGTTGTATATCCAGCAATTTCCAATAATATGGCACGCATTGCATCAGTCACTATTTCGGTGGATCGTTCTCGATAAATTGCATGGCGTAAAACATCGGAAAGTGAATGGTCGGGATGATTGGTAGTATGGTGATCTATTTGAGGGCGCAATTCATGATGACAGCATGGGGCAGTGACAATGATATCAGCATCGTTTTGTATGGCAAACCACAGAGCATCATCGGTAGCAGTATCGCATGCATGAAGTGCAATGAGAATATCAAGAGTTTGTTTGGTATTGGAATCAGTATTCATGGTCTTGGTGTTGTCTTCGAAGAGAGAATCGCCAGTATTTCCAATATTGCCTTCAATGAAGTTGAGTTTTAAAAAATCTCCTCCCAAGTCATGAGCAATTGCGTTGATTTCTTGAATAAGTTTGGGTCTACGATCAATACCCTGCGTTTGTACATCAAACTGTAATGGTTGTGCTTGTGATTCATCTTCTACTCTTTTTTGTTGTAGACCCATTGATTGCGAGGAAAATTTATTGCAAAGATAGGAATGAAGAGAAAAGGTGAGATAACCTCGACCGCATCCCATATCAATTACTCGAATAGTGGAAGGAGGTGATTGTGACACTGTGTTTGGTTCCACTAAATTTCCAACAATTTCTACAAATCTTTGACACTGCCTTAGCTTAGATGCCATACCAATCAGGGGTTTCCCATCTGGAGTGGAAACACCCAACCGTTGAAAAAAGGCTGACGATGGCGATAACGGAACATTCTTTGGTTTGTCATGTGATAATTGTGACAAGTCATTTGCCTGTGACTGGGATAGCAGTTTGTTTTGGGAAGATTTGTTTTTGGAAAGTTTACAGCTTGCCTTCTGAGGAGGGTGTAGACGAAGCACGTACACACCATTGGTAGTGACTAATTCGCCTTCCAAAATGCCGAGCTCTCCGTTGGTATTTTGAATTGCTCCCCATTCTGAAAGTGGTGCACCATTGTTTTTATTTGTATCATTTCCCTCTTGATAATCATCGGTAGTAGTGCTCATTGCTGATGAAAAAATTCCTCGTAATCCCTCTCCCACTTCATCATTTGTCGGTTTGCCATTGTTTTCATTATTTCCCATGGAAGATTGTTTGGCACTCACTTTCCAATTCTGAGCCACATCCGTAGCAAGATGATATTTAATCGTTGCTTGAAGGTACAAAGTTCCATCATTTGTGTCATTCTCGTCCAATGAAGACTTGGTAGTCTTTTTCTTCTTCTTTTTATTATTATTCTTCCCATCGCGTAACAATACCAGTCTACCAGAAATTAATTTGAACTTTCCACGAAGTTTTTCTTTTTGTTTTTCCAATAATTGCTGGTGTTGCAATTGCTGCTGTTCGTCAACAATTGTGTTGGATTTGCTAGTAATGCGTTTTTTGCGACGGGGTGCCGAAGGGCCTTTGAGGTTGAAGGACACGAATGATTCGTCTTCAAGTGAGGTTTGGAGAATGGAAATGAAATTATTGATGGCTTGTTGCTGTAATTGCTGGTTCTCTATTGATGGTGGTTGTCCCGTCTGTGATTTTGACTTATCCATCCTATTTGAAGCAGATTCTGCAGCTTTTTCGTTTGGTTTGGTGGACATTCCAATAGCTGTTGTTGATATTCGTGATGAATGAAAACTGAACTGACTTGGAAGGGCATTGATGGGGTAGGTGGCGGTGATGCTGCGCCGATGATAAAGAATGTGTGTACCGCGCAGTAAGGCGTTAGCTCTCGTTCTTGTGCCCGATGGGGATGGACGAGAAAATGAAGAGCATGGCGTTGGCAATGTGGATAATGTTAACGATGCCACGATCATGAATGATAAGATAGGTGCAATCATGGTGGGCATTGTGTTGGTGAACACGAGAGGGCGAAATGATAATAAAATATAGGCAAGTTTCAAGTTTGTGTGGTCTCCGGCCATCATCATCATCAATCAATACGATGTCAGCGCTATCTTACGAAGGAATTAGTATATTTCAAGACAGCCAAGGAAAAAGATCTCTAAGTACTACTTACCATACAAGATCTATCAGCTGCTCTATCTTCACACAAATGAACATTATTTTTTTTACATCCATCACATTTTTTATTATTCTCTCGACAGCTAAGAACACAGTAGGTACAATATCCACAATGAACTCAATCACATCCAGCAATCACAATCGCACCAAGCCAATAATCGTCGGCACTCTCCTTGCAGCAACTACGGCACTGGCACTCTACTCCCTTCATTCTCGCAGACAAAGCACTTCAAAAACAAACGAAAACGATTCTCCCAATAGTAAAACCAACAACAGGAACCCCAATCGCAATGATGCATCCACAACATCATCAACCCAACTCGGCATATCCGAAGAAAATATCCCACCTCACATTCGTCGCGAAATTGAAAAAGAAAGGCGGTTCGAAGCCAAGAAAGAACTCATATCGATGAAATCGCCAATGTATGACAATGTGTTCATGCTGGATAACGATGGTCATTCCATGTGCACCATATCCTTGAAGAAGGCGCGATGGTATGTCCGGAAAGGAATTGCCGAATGGGCTACTGGCAACAATAACAATAACAACAATAACAATAACAATAACAATAGTAACAGCAACAATAATAATCATTCTCCGCAAGAGCAGCAAGAAGAACCGAAATGCATCCGACTCCTCTTCGAACCCAGCGGAGGAAACTACCAAAAAGACGGAACACCCGAAAACCTCTACCTCAAATCCGCCAAACAAAACGTATGCGTCTCCTGCGGATCGACCGATCATCACATGAGACATTACATTGTGCCCTATTCGTATCGGACTATGTTGCCCGATCAATATAAAGCTCACATGTCGCATGATATTGTCATTTTATGTCCAGAGTGTCATGTAAGGTGCGAGAAGGCGACAAAGGCAAGGATGAAGGGTGTGGAGGGTGGGTTGAGGGAGGAGTTTCGTAGAGATGCAAGTGGTGAGAATAAGGAGGATGTGTTTTGTTCGCCAGTGATTGATGATATGGAATTGAATCATGTTAGGAGTTGTGCCATTGCCTTGGTGAAATGGAGGGATAACATGCCATTGGATAAGATTGAAAGTCATGAAACGGTGGTTCGTGACTATTTGGCAAGTACTGCTACTGAAAAAGAAAACGATACAAAATCCATACTCTTGAATACGAAGATACCACTATCCAAACAACAATTACAAAAAGCATGCAGTGTCAACTATCGAGTCAAAAATCCAAATTATGTTTCCGGTTCGGAATTAGTGATGCGTTTCTTGGATGATGATGAGAAAAAAATTGAGGAATTTATTGTTGATTGGAGGAGACATTTTGTTGAGACGGTGCAACCGAGATTTATGCCGGTTGGTTGGAGTGTGGATAATCCGGTGGTTTGTGGGAGGACGGAGGGGAGTGGTGGTGATAAGGATGATTCTATCAAACGATGGTAGGATGGCTGCAACCGTCATTACGCCATGCTTATAAGAATACATGGTGATAATATTTCAAATTGATAGCACTTATGAGACTTGGAAATGTAGAATTATTGCTTAATAATCATGCATATATTTATCCCTTCGTAACTGTTTTAATTGTGCAAGTCAGTCTGGTGGAAATAAAGAGAGATATTGTCAAGATAATTTAAGATATGGGTTCTGCTAGATATGGATTTTAATGATGGATAATTTCTGTGGATATTTCGTATCTATTGTTCTACAAAAACGAGCCTTCCGTTGAGGACGAAATGAGTTTCTTTGGTTTACTCCCCTTGCGTATTACAGAATAACAGAATATGCATTTCTACAACAAGAAAGCCTACATCCATGCAAGTGGACAATCATATCGACTTGCCGTCTCCGGCGACAAAAGATTTTTCTTTTTCCACCTAGACCCAAGTAATAAAAAATATTTTTGGACGAAGAATTTATTTAGCAATTACTAGTTCTTAGAACCCTTTCCTTGTTATTGGAGCATAGCGATCACCTACAACCTCGGTAGGATGTTGCATGCCCCTTCCCTGAATTACCGTTCCCAATCATGAGGTCTAATTCATTGTAGTATTAGTAGTGACACAAGTTGATACATTTCGGTTGGCAGTTCAGCCAAATGATATGCAGCACTGAGTTTAAATATGTGTACAAATATCGGAGTCAGCAACAGCGCATTTAGGCCACAGTCTCCTCCTCCTTGGCAGATTTTTCCTTTGACACCTCTTGCTGGAATTTTTCCTCTCTCTCAGCAGCTCTGATGGCCACTTCTGCCTTAGCTTCAAGACGGTCAGCCATGCGCTTCTTCTCACGAATCTCAATTTCTTTCATCATAGTCTCCATCATGTCAAGCTTGCCCTTTTGCTTGAAGTATAGGTCGCTATCGGACTGTTGTGTTAAGAAAGGAAGAAAGATTGGATCAGCATTGGAAAAAAGGCTTGAATTGAATTGAAAGATGTCAAAAAAGTAGCGTCAGAGACTTACGCATGCAGTGTAAAAGGGCTTGCCCATGCAAGTTCCAACCCATTCTTCCATAACATCGTACGCTGCGGACATATCTTGTTCAACTCCAACAATTTCCATAATACGAACTAATCCAAGTCCGAAGAAACGAGAGTACATCCACCATTCATCTCCCTTGGCCGCGTTGGCAATGGCAGCGAGGGGTGAGTCACCCTCTCCCTTCAATGCACTGGAAATATCAGCCTTGGTCTTGCCCTGAGCCCATGCCTCAAGTGAGGCAGCACTAGCATTAACTTCGGCTTCGTCGAGGCCAGCAGACTTAAGCACGGCAGATTTGATCAATTTAGCGGTTTCTTGTTCAGGGTAGTTCTTAAGCACAAGTTGCAACATGGAGACCAATCCCAAGTCAAAGATGGCATCCTGCTGGAATCGCGCATTGACCATGACGAGGTGGAGAGATCCCACGATGTCGGTGAACGTACCCTTGTAGAGAGCATTTACTGGTGTGCCAAGAATATCGGTGAATTCGGAAAAGGCTTCGCCAACGGTTTTGACATCGGCGCCGGCAAGGTGTCCGTATTTGCGTGCAAAATCGGTGTCAGCTTTTCCGGGTGAGTAAGAGACCTGAATATATGATAAGGAGAGGTAAGACGCGTCAGTCAGAAAATAAGGTGCAGCAGACATAAACTGGGTGAAAAGTAGGCAACACATGGCTTGTATAATGCAGGCGTCGATGCGAAGAGGCTGATAATACGACAGATGGAGAACATCCAGCAAAATATTGCAAAGAACGTCCGCATCTTCATGTAAATGGTCATTGATCATTCCCTACAGTTGGAGCCCAATAAGGACGTGTAAGACCAGCGTCCTTAAATCACCGCCATGTCCCGAAGAAATTGAGCTCTTCCCGACACAATCCAGTGATCGCCCAATTCAGCCGCTGGAAGCGGCAGGACAAAATGAAGATACGAAAGATGTGTATTGTTCAAGTCGTCAATCTCTAGTTACCGCGCGAACACCCAACACAAAGGCATTGCCCTCACTTTAAAAACATTACGAAATAGATGAACAAATGAGCTTTGCTTTCACTGACCATTGCGTCAAGAGTTTTCTCAATATCATTGGTGAAGAAAGGAGACGACATACGAAGACCGCTTGACGTTCTAGTTGACACAGACGGACATGTGAAGGCTGTGGCCGATCCGGCAGAGAGGATGGCTAAGGCGACTGTTGTGGAGAATTTCATTGTTGTAATATTTCTAAAATTAGTGAATGGTGTTGCGTGTGGAGGTACAGTGGGAGTTGAATTGAAAATTTGAGGATGTTTGAGAGTGAAGTGATAAAGTGTGGATAACGGCAAATTGCGTTGATGAGAGGGAGAATGTAAAAGTTAAATTATGGAGCAGTGACAATCAGACAATGTAATAGATGCTGACACAGTTACGAGGTAGTACAAACACGACAACAGAACAAACCTTCTCGGAGGCTTTATCGCCATGGGACGACGGCGTCTTCTTTGCTTTTAAAAGGGTTCGGGAGGCTTCGGACTGGATGACGAGAGAATCCTGACCTAGCTAACAAGCCTGACGAAGCGCCCCGCTGACGTTTTGCTGCGTGTACATACAATATTTTTTTGTCTCGCGATCGTGGCGGCGGGCAGTGACGCTTCATCATCATCTGATGATGTTGTTCTCTTCGTCTTTCCCAGGACCAACCAAAGAGATCAAAGTCACGTGCCACATACACGCGGGTGTCTGCCGGACGGACTTCGCGTACGTATGTTGTATGTTGTACCCAAGATGTTGGGATTTGGGATGCGTGGTAGGAATCATACTACAATACAGTAGCGATACAGTATCATGTACCATATGTCTGTACGGAGTACCTGGCAAAAAGCTGGTACATAGATTTGTTCTGATTCATTCTTTTCAGATCTTTAGCCAGAATCCAGAATCCCGATAATCCCCGCCCGTGCTTCCCGGCTTTCCCAGCCCACCCTTTAAATTTTGATTTTTTGTGTTGGATTGATCTACTCGTACATGGCTATTGCAGCTCCAAGTTAATACTTCTGTAAAGCTAATCTCTCTCAAAGGGTGGTTCATTTCAACAACATGGAATCATTTTTGATAATATTAGTACTAGAATGCTACTCTATCTAGTATTAGTATGAAGTTGTTTTTCGTTTTTGGGAGACAAAAACTGATGACTACACCATGCTAGTGGTAGTGGTAGTGGTAGTTTGTAGTAGCACAATGAAGCACTATTGGAGAACAAACTGCATCCCCCCTCTCCAAAATTAGTAGATGCATCTGAACTCATCATCATTCCATATTCATAATGAAATTTAGTTGTGGTAGCACCTGAGTACATATAGTTATAGAGTTTCACAATAGTGTACTCCTACTACATCTTTTCCTTTTTCCTGTATTTGAGTTTTAATTTATCCTTGGGATATTTTTATTTTGGTAAAATTTTGTCAGATCTGTGCTACATGCCGTATTCCATTTCATTTTAAAAGGCACCATGGGAAGGCAATATTGGTATTGTGCAGAACTCTGTCGAACATGTACATGTGTTCAATTCTTTGGCACAATGTGGGAAGTGAAGAGTAGTAGTTAATGCCATTCGGATACCATGTCCACCATATGGACATGTTTCCCAAAGGTGTCCATATGCTGGACACGGTATAATAAAGCGCATTTTTTCTCCATGACTGAATGGTATTCACGGTTTGGGGTGAC